>JANEHU010003937.1:0-95922 GCA_027563435.1 Nasonovia ribisnigri
GTCTTAAGGTTTTACGGGGCCCCGGGCCCAACATATTTCGGGGGCCTTACAATACCTACTAAATTATGGTATATACATTTTTTAACACATAATGCATATTATTTATTAAATATTACACTTAAAAAAAGTAAAAAGTGAATTTTTGTTTAAATCTCTGTTACTTTATTCTTTATTTTACTTTCAAAATAAACGGTCAAAAAATACTTTCCTATTAATTATAACGTCAAGATATTAATTATTCATACATCAATATGTTTTATAGTTAAAAAATAAATGTAATTCATTAAACAAAAACTAATATAATTTAAAAAAAAACATGATATAAATTTGTCAATTATTAAATACTCTTTAATGGTTTCTTCCTAGCTTTTTCATTCGCAAAGTCTTCAATAACATTTTCATAATCTAAACTTGATAGTAGTTCATGTTCAATACTCATTAAAGATAGGGAGTTTAACCGTTTCTGGCTCATTGTACTTCTAAGCTCTTCTTTAATTAAATTTAACTTAGAAAATGAACGTTCCCCACTGCAGTTGGTAATCATCATTGATAAAAAAATTCGGAAAGATATTATTATGTTTGGAAATGTTTCTTCTAGTCTATTTGATTTTAAACATTTGTATGTACTAGAAATACTGAATTCAGAAATATCAAGTTCCGATAGATACGCTTTTAAGTGTATACATTCTAAAATTAATTCATTTTCATTAATATCTACGTGATAAAATTCCGCAAATGTTTTGCAATGGACTTGTACTTCTTTTGTCTCTAAATTTTTTAAATTAGAGAAAAATCCAAACAGTTTATTTATTGTATTGTATGATTTAGCACGAATTTTTAACTGAGTTATTAATGTATCTATTATTGGGAAGTAAGTTTCTATTTTGAATTTTTCACTACCTGAAAACGATGTACTTTTGTTTGTCAGTTCACCGGGTAATGTTAAATGAATACTCCTCTTCTTAGTTCGTTGGTGTAAATCTTTATAGTCAGAATCTGGAAATTTTTCTCTAGCGGAACTTTCATAACTATAAAAGTTATCTCTAATCTCACTTAGAAAACCAGCAAGAGAATCAAATAATTTTGAACCGTGTAATGTGGACCAGAAATAACAATAAAATTTAGAAATTAATCAAATTGTATTATTTTGATACAAAGCTAATTTAAATATTTTTTCGTTCGAGATTTATATTAAAAACATTCAAAAAAATGTAAAATTATGATATTCGGTAAATAATGTAATCTATGTGAATTTGGGGCCCTTAAAATTTCGGGGCCCCGGGCCCGGGCCCTACGGGCCCATGCCTTAAGACGGCACTGACCACCACCATTCGTGGTAATAATGATATGTTTCTGTTCCACACATACTGAAAAGCACACATCTTTATCCCAGAAAAAAAAATGTATATATTTCATTTTATATTTATTAATTTTTGACTTTTGTTAACATTCTTTCTATCTCCGAACAAATGTATTGTATCTGCCAATTATACAGAAGTGAAGGCAGCTATGGTGGAGTATCAAACAGTTTGATGCCTTATTAGGCCTGCAGTAATTATATAATAATTCTCGTTTCAAAATAATAAATATATTATATTATATTACAGAGATATTATAATATTAACGGATTTCTTTTAATTTACTTAGAAAAACGTAAAATGGGAATTGCAAAAAAAGAAACGAATTATAAAAAATCCATTTTTTCATTTTGAATACAATTACCAATCATATTATTATTATTATTTATTTATCTTTAATTCTCTGATAAATATACCTTTGAAACAACGCTTATTGCATAACAATATAACATTGTTATGATATATTTTCAAATAAATATTGTATAATATTATGTAAGTAAGATAGTAGAATAATGTCATAGACATAAAAACAATCTTAATGATATTAATTTTCGATATTAATTATTCAGTCGTTATAATTCAGGGAGCATAATTGATAGTATACTTAGACGTATACATTTAATTTTTAAATAAATGCAATGAAGATTTTTGTAGTTCAGCCCAAAATATAATATCGTACAGTATTAATAATTGTAACTTCGACGTGGTCCATCTCAGAAATAAAATCATTATTACTATAGATAACTGGATTAACGTCTCGTAGACCCTAGTAATATCTTACCTCAGAACCTCACACATTATCGGTCTGTTTGTTAAACTGCTACTCAGCGCTTCTTCACAACTGAAGATTTTCCGAGGTTTTTCCATAGGCCATTTATTGTTATTTCGTGGAGATTCCAATATCACATCACATTGTGCATTCACCGTTTCGTCACACGTCATGACGTGACAAACGATAGATTTTTGGCGGTAAAACAATATTGCATCTTGGATGCGGTGCATTGTCGACTCATCGGTAAAAACGAGTCTGTATCATTTTTGATATTCGATTTCCCGCTGTGCGTTCTTGTATATTATGATAATGTAAGTATAGATATACGTATTTTCGAGACGAATTACGGAGTCGGGGCGACCGTTACGCGGAATTTTTTCCCAATACCTTATACTCGAGAACCCCATTTGGAATTCTGTCAACATGCAAGTGAATAATACGAAATGGATTCCCGAAAAATGTATTCCGTTTCGTTTCCCGTATATTATACCTCTCCATAATAATATAGCACTGTACACACTCGTGCGCACGCGCGTCACGTCCGTCCGACTGCCGTTGGCACCAGACGTAATATCTCGTCGAAACGATGTTCGTATTATATAATATTACAACAGCAAAATAATATTATACAAAGTATTCGGACCCGAAATGAATAGCCCCATCCCCTTCATCGTGTACTTCCACCCCACGGTGTTACGGTCCGACTCGATATTGCACTACTAAATTGTTATGCCACCGTGCTCCTTAATAATATAATATTATTAAAATATTATGATAAGGGCTGGGAATTCATGACCATAAAAAAAACCTACGAAGTTTTCCTATAAGAATTGCATTGGTGCCCCAAAAATGTAAAACAATTCATGTGCCTACTTATGAAATGCTATCACAAAAAACTATGACTAGGTATCAATAATTCATACGAAAACGGATATCGTATAGCTAGAAAGAAACACTAGGAAAAAAAAACATGCAAAATGCATTGAAATCTCACCCCTAATATTATGATAAACGATTTTCTGTTAGTTAAAAAACACACAACCCACGCATGTCTCACACGTCGAGTCCGGTGGATTTTCGTTTTGTGCACTGCGATGTTATAAATACGATAAACTTATTAAAACAATATTGTCTACCTATGTTGTGACAATTTATTATTACGTTCGATGTTCCGTGAGCTATTTTTTAAATTTTCCAGTGAATATCTCACGCAATACGATGGAATAATAAAAATCATATTAATATAATAATTGCAGTAATAAATTGAGGCGTTTAGTTCGTTTTGATTCATCGTTCACATGAATTGGATTATTAGGATAGGTATGCATTATTTTGGTAAGACGTATTTCTCGCTAAACAATTGTTTATGAAACGATAATGACCGTTTTTTTCGATGGGTAAAATTTCATTAAAATTATATTTTATCTAAACATGGAATTTAGTATTTAAATTAATTTAAAATAGATAGCAGATAATTGTACAATATATTGTAAGAATTTTAACGTATTTTAATAATGTAATGCTAATCTAAAACGTTTGATAAGATGAAAATTATCATTCTCTCCACAGTGTTCCGCTATATAATTGAATGGGGTAAACCTCCTATTATAAACCATAAGATACATTTAGCAAAAATTATTTTAATTTCGAGAACGTTTAATTTATGTTAACTGTATTCAAAACATTTAAATTCAAGAGGATGAATTTTCTTTTAAAACAATTTATAACTTTAAGGTACTAATTTTATTTCTTAAAATAAATTAACGCATTCAAAAACAGACAGTTTTTATTTAGAGTTAACATCAAAAAATTACCACACTAAGTATGAAATTATCGCGTCTCTCTCTGCATAATTTATTTTAAAAACAAAAGTCAAAAATGTATAATATTTATTTATTTTTTGTTTACGTATAGTGAGTGCATATTTTATACTGATCAAAATCAAAATAAGAATATTGTATAATATATTAAGTTGTTATTTGAATTTCAAAAACATAAATTAAAAATGTTGTATATATCTATATAATTAATCGGTACGGAAACTGAACAGTAACACTTAAGATAATTATACGATGCGCCCCAACGGAATTCTTTAAATGAGTTGTAACAGGGCACAGCAAAGTATTCCAAACTCCAAAATAAATAGTTTCTAAGTAGAATGTGTAGTGATCTGCAATGTCCAAGTGTCAATATAATCACCGTACTTTGTAGCGTTTCGTACCAACGAGAATTGCATTTTTCACATTATTTAATTTATTATGAGAACTATAATTTTGTTCATATATGACCGTTAATCCATCATAAATGAAATATTTGAAAATTATCGTAGACCGATCATTTATATATCTCTCTGAAACAGCCGCGCAGCCGGTTGTATAATTATTATATTTCTAACAAAATCATTCCAAATGGCAAATTGTGCAATAGGATTCTCGTGAAATTGGCGGTGTTCAGTTTATTAATTAATACGACTGAAATTAAAACCAAATAGGTACCTAAAGTGTTTGTTTTTTTATTTATAATTCTGAAAATAGTACGTTTTCGCGTGGGTGTTGATTGTAAACAAAAAAGTAATTTTAAATACATAATATATTGCACAAGGTATAGGTACCTACACCTTCCTACATTTGTAATTATTGCGACCAGACGTTTTATTGTGTTACATTTTACGTCCGTTATTAATGCTACATTTTGATTAATAAAATCATAAAATATTAGTTTGAATATTTGAGTCCATATAGGTAATTTTATATTTATACCCACGTCAAACCAAACCACTGTGGAACAAGTGTTTCGGACACGGGTTTGAGATTGATTGAAATGTTGGTGTTTGTCAGTGGTGGTTTGGGTTACATAAACATAAGTACAAATGGGCCATTTCAAACCAATTAATCTTTGATCAAATGTGAATGTGGTGCTATTACTACTTGGGTATCTATTAATTGGCAATTATATTTTATATACTATTTATTTGGAAAATAGAAAAAATAGTCTATATATCGTATTCATCTTGTCACATCAAAATAATAATTATTATTTGTATTATTAACATTTTGTGTAAATCGGATTGAGTGACTGGTGTGAAAACTGCAATTTTTTTCGATAAATTGAATACAAAATAATTAAGTTTATCGAGAAAAAAACATCTCCATTGACCATTAGGTATATAATATTATAAAATAGTATCATATAATATACTAAATAATATTATGTAATATAGTCTACGAAAACGTTATTGAGATTAATATAATTTAAAATTTAACGAGCAAAATGATATTATGTAAAGGTATTATACGATGTTTTACGATTTTCACATGATTTGAAAATAATTTTAAATTCCATTTGGTAACTATGGAACACTTAGAGCTATCCTTAAAGCTTTGTTTTGTTTAAAAGAAAAAAAGGAAAGATATATACGTGAAACAATAACTGTACGTATCTCTAACACCGGTGGCAAAATTCAAAATTTCAAACACGCGAGGCGATCGCATCACATCATTAAAAGAAAGAAAACAACATGATACAACTTAATATTAATTGCATATAATAATAATATGTAAAACCCGGAATGATTTAAAACCTTCTCCGCAACATTAACCATTCATGATGCAGTGCAGCAGTATAATAATAATACGTAGTAATAATAATAGTAGATATAAAAATCACGGACATTATTATTTTGTATGTGTACATTACCATATTTCAGTGTAATGCTGCAAAGGATATATAATATTATATCGACCATTTAAAACATGATGCATATAGATTTGTGGAATGTGAATGGAATTCAGAACACAAAAGCTTTTCCTCTCCCTCTTCATCGACCACAACTATATAGGTAACGCGCATTGCACGTCATCATAATAATATTTTAATTCTAATATACCATGTTCGCTGTAATAATTAATATCATTGCACGATAGTATTTTAATAATGATACATAAAAATCAAAACACTCACGATAATTAATTGAATATTGTGGAGTTGTTCGTGTCGCAGTCTATAATTAAATTATTATGGAACGTTTCTGAACTTGTGAAATACGCCGTAAGACACTTGCGCAATGTTACCTAGGTACCGTTTAAACAATGAAAATATGCAAATTCGGCAATAATAATTTATATACCAAGTTTATGTTTTGGACATAAACATAATATATTATACTATGCATATGTGCAGTAGCAGGTTGAAGAATAAAAAAGGGTGCGCTGGACACGATAAATCGTTTACATGTAACTATGTTATTTGGAAAAAAAAGCTCTACATTTATTTTATTAAATATTTTCGACTCTATCTGCCTCCATGTTTGTATTCAACAGTGCAAATTTCGATATTTAATCATGACTACGAGGTGTACACATTTATTTTTTATTTAATTTAGTTTCATACATACACATGAGTACTGGGACGCTCTGAGAGAACTCGTGTGCGGGCCCAGGAGTTTAAAATTATAGTTACATTTAAATTACAGGTAATTATATAAAAAAAAGAAAAAGTTGTATCATGTGTGTAACAAACTAGATGACTTTTTAAAGGAAGTGAGTGAATATATCGTTTAGTTGTATGTTGAAAAGTATGGGAAAGATAACTGTTCCTTGTGGTACTCCACATTTTACAAGGCACGGTGAACTAATAGATTCATTTACTTTAATACATCGTTTTCTATTACTTAAATATGAAGATAACAACTGTAAAGCTTTATTACGTAATCCTAATTTATTTAACTTGAGTAATAGTATGTTGTAATCAGTAGTTTCAAATGCTTTCGCAAGATCTAAATAGACTGTTGCACATTTTTTACTATCATCTTAAGATTTATAAATAAATTGTGTGACTTCCGCGATGACTTGATCAGTGCCTTTACCTTTTTGGGAACTATATTGGGATTTTTGAATTATATTGTTAGTTTCTAGAAATGTGACCAGTCTATCTTTAATATTTTTTTAAATATTATAGCAACGTTTAAAATTGGTCGGTAGTTATTGATTAAATTAGTTTCACCTTTTTTGAATATTGGTGTGACTATAGACACTTTAATAAATTAGGTACTTTTTCATTTGATAGACTAAGACTGAAAATATGTTGTAATGCGGTGCTAATGTAAATGTTTTATATTTTAATAAACTAACCGTAATACCATCTAGACCAAGCGAGGAACCATTTTTTGGTTTCGAAATTTGATTTTTGTTGGTAAGACTAAATTGATTCAATATCGGTTTACTTGGGATGTGGTTGTTAGATAGAATGTCCATATTATGAATTTAATTTTGTTAATTTCTTAAATTAGTACCTAAGTATATCTGATGCTACAATTATGAAAAAGTCATTAAATTTACTTGAAATAATTTAATGAATCCTTTACATTTAATTCAGTAACGTCATGTAGTATTGTTCTAAATGTTTTGTTTATTACCTCTACCGATAAAATCATTAAGTAATTTCCAACTCATTTTAGGATTTCCATTTGCTTTTTCCAATTTCGATTTATAATATATGTTTTTGGCATTTATATTGTAATTCATTTAAGAACAATTCTATGTAATTGTTAAGAGATCTGTACATTGTATAAATTAAAAAAAAACTAGTACTCCATTTTTGAACTTGGATTTCCAGAACAGTATGTGACTGTGTTGGCAATTCTAAAGTGGTAATTATCGTTAAAGAGCTTTTTTATAAAAACCATAACACATTACGACAATTATACTAGACGAATCCATTAATGATACATCGCATTCGATTTCGTCTTCTTGCTCTGTGCACGCACAAAATTAGTCATTTATCTACTCTATAACCCACAAATAATATAAGGATTAGAGATTTCACTGTATAATAGATTCAACTCTGTGGCTATAAGCAGGTTCGAAAACCCACGGATTCGAACGTGTCTAACCCCCGTTACAGACCTCGTACAGTCATTATGGCACCGCAATGAAAAATATACTATGTAAATGTTCTCAGCACTAAATAATTTTTCATCGGTAGACCGTTTTTAGTGTGGGAAATAAGTTGCGGAAAAATGTATTTATTATGAACGAAAAAAAAATGGTGACAACATTTTTCAAACGATCCCATCACTGCAGAGAGTAAAAATAAAACGCACAGCAAGACGGTCGAGGGGAGATCTTACTGCACTCCCTTTGTTGAATAATTTTAATGTTCATTTCACATTTAAAAAATAAATAATTTTACATTTTGTAAATAAAATACATTAAACATACTATTATTAAAACATCATAAAATGTACCAATACAATTTTTGATTAACACAACTTGTTATTATGTTTCAGGTTTTTGAAACATTGTACTTGACAGATTCATCAAGTTTATACTTCATTAGGTAAGTTTGTAAGACGAAATACAAAAATATACTTGTAATTAAAACTGATGTTATGGTAGAATCCAAGACGATTTAAATGACAAAGAAAATATTTTTCCGGTTTTATTCAATAATTTTACATTAATTTAATGTAGATTTCAGATTACTTATCTCAAAACTAATGATATCATTATAATAATATTAATAGATTATTAAATGCGCAAGTATGGTTATAGTCAAGATTTAAATGATTATTTTATTCTGTTAAATTAAAAATATGAAAATAAAATCACGAAATACTCCCTGCTACATGTATTTTAGGATTTGACTATGGTTAGTAACAACGATAGTTATTTTAAATGATAAAATGTGAAGATGAGAGGTGGTCTATAAAAATAAATTCTGCATATATATTTCCGATAATTAGAAATGGCTGTATTTTTGTATAGACAACTTTTGATAAGAATCTTAAAGGTCACCGAACACTGTATCGGTAGCGGTGGAAGTGTCGGTAGCGGTTACAGCGAAATGAGTCCGGACACAATTTTACCACCACCGCCAAAACAAACAAATTTTACAACCACCGCTTCAGCGTGTGGCGACCTTAAAACAATTTTTGTACATTTTCAAGTACTGCAAATAATTAAAATTAAAAATTTTATAAATTATTATTTGCAAAATAATTGCGAATTTTGTATTTAAGCCTGAAACATTTTCAACGTTGAAGATTAAGAAAATTAAACCTTACGTCAGACCCAAACCCAAATAAAATGAATCACTCATCATTGAAGACCAATCGTATTTCCTACTACTTAGAACTTATTATTATTATATAAAAATCAACAATATACAAAGAACCTCATAAAGATTCATTTTTAAATCATATTATTTACACAAGTATTTATGCGATATGGAATATATATCATAATATTATATTATATTGACTATGTTAAAATTACCGTATAATTTACCACAGAACAAAAATTTAAATTCGAACAATAATATTTTATCTCCTCGCGACCTATAATATTTACGTAGACAATTTTGAATTCATTAACCCGTTGTGTATACGAGTAGGTATTTTTAGTAATGAATCTTTTTAATTTTCATTACTCTATGCAAATGTTATCTATTAATTAAATGTCATATTCTACTGAAGCTAATTCAATTAAAGTATGACATTTGAATTACTTCTTTCGGGATTATATTTACATTTTAAGTTAATAAAGTTCACAAACCTTACGGACTTTAGTAGATGATTTAATATTTATTTTTTTATATAATACCATATTCGAACGTGAAAAAAATAATTAACGTAATATTGTAATGTCAAGTCGTATTACGTGGTTTATTTTATAGATATATTTTTTTATTAAATTATAAATATTCGCGGGTTTGTATATGTATACACATTTAATGAAGCCACAAACATTGATTATAACAGGTTTAGCACAAGTCCTTAAAAATTGTGTTATATTGTTATTACAAAGGCAGCTTCCTTTTATTATTTTCATAATATTTTTCTCTCTCTTAGATTATTAATACCCACCATTCAAAAATACTACAAATTACAATTTAATATTATATTATATTATTATTACAGTTTAATGCAGTCCAAATCGTGCAAGTGTATTCGATAGACTTTCTTATTAAATATATATTTTGTTTTGTATTTAAACGTCCGTTTGTCCGTTTTACTTTTTCAGTAATACAGTGTGTTTGGGAGATTTTATTGTGTTTGGATGAACATTTAAAAACAATTTGTTACACGACGTCGTCGGTTTGTCAAATATCGTGATTTTTTCGTTTTGTGTAGCACGCTCGTGCACCGTCTACGGCGACACTATAATAATATATATTCGCACACGTGCAGGTTGTGTGTGTGTGTGTGTGTGTGTGTGTGTGTGTGTGTGTGTGAGAGAGAGAGAGAGAGAGTATGTGAAAAAAAACCGAATTAATCTCCGCCATCTTTTGACCCGGAACCTTTAATGCGTTCGCGTCAGTATCTGTCAGCCGAAATTTATGATGTCTTACCTCGTTCGGTCGGATACCGCGAAGGAAATGACGTTTTCTTATAAATGTCTCTGTCACCCAGTGTATATATATATACATTTTATACGTACCTACATCCTGGTGCGTATCCGTTTATCCTCTGGCGCGACTGCTCAACTATTGAATCTACTACGGTACTATATCTGTAGATGGTACCTATACATAGGTATATATTATAGACTTCTACCGTAGGTACTTACATACTGCATTGTATTTCCAGACGTTCCGTTTTAGCTTTACAAATTATTAATTTTTATTTCAATTTTTTCAATTCAGTAGTAACTGCTGCAGCAGTATGGGATCGAACAACCGTTTGTTTACCACGAATTTGAGATTAATATTGAATTGAGCTTACTCTGATTACTTAGGTAAGCCGCGGTAAGTCTTAAAATCAAAAATTTTTATGAATAACGGATTTTCCTAAGATAGGTACTCAAAACTCCCGTTTTTAATGTCTCACTGTAGTTGTTTCCTGCTACGCGTTCGTCGTCTGAATAAGTCACAAGAAAGGTTTCGATTACACTCTTTAACATTCTAACAACAAGCATATTTAGGACTTCCCAGAAATTCACGGAAAACCCATAAACTCCTTCTATTAAGGGCTATGGGTCGTTCCCGGTAGAATCGTTCTGGATTTTTATAATTTTAAATAACGTCATATTATACATAATTTTTAAAATTGAAATATTATGTAATGTTTAATGTATAGGTACCATGAACTACCACTATCGGTGACGTGATAGTATAGTCATTTAAACTCAACAGATGATATAATAATATAGTAGAAAATAATATTTGATAAAAATAAAAAACATAGGAAAGTAGATGTCTCTCTACTGCACAGTAGGTTACAAGTGAGTCACTAAAACGGATGGTGTTAAATTTGAATTCAATGATGAAAAAATTGTTGTATGGGTACGAAAAACGATTCTGAACGGAGACGGTTTGTCAGCGAAGGATATTTTATATACTATAATATAATATATATTGTTGGTGTTAGTAGGTACTGTAGCTGTTAAATGCATTAATATTATTTGTATACTACCTTATTTCAATATTTGTTATAATAATATTCTTAAGAAGTTTCAAGTACCCACGAATAACATTTTTAACTAAAATCGTTATTCTTGGTTACTTAAAATGTAATTTAATCCAAATTAGAATATAAAATAACTATAAAAAAAACTATTTTTTAAATTTTTTTGTTATATAATAACCTACTTACGTGGAACTTATTTAAAATTTTCAGTCTTTAGCTATAGAAATTGAACATTCAATACATTTTTAACTACAAAATCATTTTTTAATTTAAAATTTGATACATTTTGTCAATATTTGAACTTAAAATGCTTATAAAAAAAAAATTGTGACCTTGTATTTTTAATATTTTTTAACTATTTTTTTAATAATAAATCAGGAGCCTTGTGTTAGATTTTTATGCGTTTTTATCAATGAATAATATTTTATTGACATTTACATAAAAAAGAAACTAAAATAATTGGAAATTGAAAATTAACTCAATAAATAACTCAAAACAATACAAAATATTTGGAATATTTTGCGGTTTAAAGAAAATTACAACATGAAGAGTCAGTAAAAATGTCATGTATCTACTTCGGTAATTTGTTTTAGAGTTACAACTAAAACCAAAATTGATTTTGTCATAAACCGATTTTACGTAAAAATTCCCGTTTTTCCTTCATATTTGTTTTGTTTATCCCTGTGCCTTTGAAAACTACTGGGAATTTTTTACCTTTAACCACCTGAAGTACCAACTAAATTCACTTTCATATCAGAAAAGATAGGATATCAGAATCTAAAAACAATTCTATTTGATCGAAATAGCTTAGACAAATAATATAAATCATTATTTTAAAAATTATAGCTTGCCGGGTGTGGGCAATGTGTGTATATCATATTCATAGCTTGTATAATATTATGCAATAATGAACTATTATGGGTAGAGTATTTTGACAACAATACTAGTATTATACCCGTATTACACGCATTTGATTGTGTGTTCGCGTGTTTAACTGAAAAAAAAATAATAAATATAATACACAATAATATTGTATATTGTACACTGTATATTATACATTATACATATAATATGCATTTTTAATGATTATTTTGACGTATACGTTAAGAGTTTGGAAATGATTTATGCTTAGCTGTAAGGGGGTGTGAAGGGTAAACCGAGTATTTTATTTAAAATAATAGTAGTGAGTAATTATACGTTAAAAAGTTGTTTTTTTATTAAAAAAAAAAATAAAAATAATCTATGAGTAAAATTTACTTAGGTGTTTTTATTTTTCATTTTATTATTATTAAAATTCAGTTAAGTATTCAGCGATTTAATAAATAACTGTTGTACATAGTACAGTTTGGCATTAAAAACCCCAGAATCTGCAGTGTACCAAAAATATTATCAAGCACGCTAAATGGGTTTTTATTGGATATGAGTATCATAATATTATAATAAACGGTCATAGTACCTACCTGTACTAACTTCTAAAGCGAACTCTACCTGTCAGTGAGTGTTTTCGCATAGTTACGTAACAGATTCAAGCAATAAAAACCGCATTTCGGCGATGAACGTTGGTTGTATAATAATTGTGTATCTACTTAAAATATGATATTGGTATTCTAAAATGCCGAATGTGCTTATTACTACTATCACAACTACCATACCGATAATCAGATATTTTACTTATTTGCACTATAGTAGTTAAGGAAAAAAATTTTAAAAATGCAAGCTTGTACGTTATAACTATAATATTATATTTATATGTCTATATTTTATTTATTCCAAGTGTGAAATACCACTGTGGCGCTATTTATGTACCTATCAAAATTAAAAAATTTATTTAAAGACAGCAATATTATAATAATACTATTAAATAATTTTATGAGTAAAAATAATTATATTAATCTCATAACATTTTAGAAATTAAACCACCGCACTGTTATATTAATAATAAATTATGATTACAGTTTAATTCAATTTAATACTAAAAAGGTTTACGTACAATAAATATTACAATCAATATGAGTTAAATTAAAATTGTTAAATATAAATACATTTTTATAAATTTGGTACTTTTCTTGATTTTTTCCCTGCAAAGTCTTCTATATAATTTTAACACATCATAAACAAAACGAGTACCTACACAACTTTCATTAAAGTTTATTTTTATAGATAGCATTTCGGCATCCTGATGCCCCCCAAACTTCTGCTGCCCCGGACAAGTGTCCTTAAAACCCTTCATTAAATCTGGCCCTAAAAATGCGTATAAACTCCGGTCCGTTCGTATATTATGAGCATAATATTATCAAAGTATCGTATTATGCACGAAAAAATAGATAGGTATGCTATCAACTTTGTGACACGCAATACACAGGTTCTCCCACCACAAAAATAACATCATCTGTTCTCCGATATTATATACTATTATTAGGGTACAGAACTTGATGCAATTGTATCTTTTGTAATGTTTACTTTCATGGCTCGTCTTTACAGAAATTTTATTCATGAAATATTGAATTTAACGGTACAATTTTTATTCTGCATTTTTTTGCAGTTTTAGAGAATTTTATGCTTTACGGTTATCTTACGGTAGTAATTTTGGTGCATCTTATTAATTTGTTGTACTTTTTTTTTACATATATTAGCATTTTTCTTGTTAAAAGTTACACTTTATTGTAATACATTCAGTTTTCATTAGCTTGTCGATTATCGACGTTCATTATCTTTATCGTTTGTTGTCACGATCTACTATTGTTTAATAAACTGTAGGCAGATAATATTTTAGGCCCGGTGAATACGTGTGTTATTTTGAAGTGCTGTCTCCCCTCACTATCGTAATTATTAGCTCCGGTAGTTTTGCTGATACACACGAGACGTATGATAACGCAATGGTGTGATTGACGTTTTACGGCAAAGAAGTTTTTCAACCACTACAAAACTTTACTATCGGACAATCGTCGATCTCTTTAATTTGAAAATATTAAACACACTTCAATCGTTCAGTGTAGCACATTTATTGTTTAAAAATATTTTGGTATTTTTGTGGTAATTTTTTAAGTTTTTTTTTATGTTTATAAGTAATTATAACATATTTAAATATGTCTAGGTCATTAAGTTCCGGTTTCTAATTATTATTTCTGCTTTTGAAAATGACTTACGTCACAGTTATTGATGAAGTGCGGAAGGGGTGCTATAGTTGTCGAGCAATATTACTTGTGTTGATATCATACCTATCTATTTTGCCATAATATTATAATTATTTATTATAATATATGTTTTTTTAAATTTATAATATTTTTAAATTTAAATTATATGTCTATATATATATATAAATTAATAAAATATGCGGCTAGGGTGTGTTTATATTATGCTTGTCACTCCGTTTTTTTGGTTTCCCCCAAAGAGTTTTCCCGGGAAAACGCTGTGTCTCATCTCGTGCATCGTATGACGTTATAATAATAAATTACAATGGAGAATTGAGTGATTCGTCTTCGCTACCAATGTGTCAAGGTGTATTTTTTGTATACATATCTACTTAATAATTTAGATGATACGACTCGTGTCTCGCGTGTGTAGTATTATTATTTTACAGGTTTTTCACCGATGTTTAGAACTCTATATAAATATTGTGTGCACTGCACGTTCGCCGACGGAAATCGTTTCCCAACAAAACAACTCGATATATGCTAATTCTATGTTTATATTATTATGATATTGTTATAATGTTCAATTTTTGGATGCGTTTACCGATTCAGAGCACACGATATTATATTTTGCTCGAAGTACAACTGTTGATACTATTTAGCGGATATTCGCGTATTTTCAAATTATTTTACACAATGTATATTTTGTTCTTGCTGACGTTTATTGCTTGCCGTTGTATTAGGCAGTGTGTTTTGGTGCTTTAAAATAAATATCCACCCCTTAGCGCTTTTAAACGGTTAGCGTAAATGTTTTATTTCGATTTAATTTTCAGTATTTTCAGCCGTCTGCCTTCCGAGTACCTACCCGTTTCTGTTTGTCGAGCCAAGCACATTTTCACAGTCGCTAAAAACATTAAACGCCTGCTATTGTATTCGAGGAATCATCGCTATTGTTTATGACATTCATATTATTATAGTAGTTACTCTCTATATTATATTATTTAAAACATTGTCTATAATATTAATATAACGCCGTAGATCCTATATTATCACGAATCGAATATGCAAGTTACGAAGTATTATAATATGTTTGAAACTTTGAAATAGTTCCGAGCTCATATTGTTTGACTGATTATTAAGTTATGAGCTGTGACTAATGTATTACTTCATGTAAGTATTCATGATATTTTAATCAAACATTTTTTTAATTTATTTTGTGTCTGTGTACACGATAATAGTAGTCGAAATAATGCTTCGATTTTCAACTTCAGTATTTTGTTTGATGGGAAAGTGAATTAAGTTGGTGCATTCGGGTGGTCATTTTTTAAAATTCCAATAGTTTTCAAAAGCGCAGGGAAAAACAAAAGAAAAATTAAGGAAAACTGGGAATTTTTCCGCAAAATTGGATTTTGACAATATCGGTTTTGGTTTTTGCTGTAACTCTAAAACAAATGACCGTTTATTCATGAAATTTTCACTGGTTATTTATATTAACATTTTCTGTACACAATTACATTTTCAAAAATGTTGATATGTTTTGAACTGTTTACGGACATAGGTACTCAGTTTCCTATTTTTTTATGTTTTTTTTCTAGGAATGTCAATAAAATTATATTTGTTGGGTAAAAAAAATTGAAAATTGAATACAAAGATCATAATATATTGAAACAACAACTTTTTAAAAATATTAATAATCTATAGTCACATTTTTTTTTATAAGCATTTAAAGTTCAAATTTTAGCAAAATACGAAAAACCACGAAAATGTGCAAATTATTTTCAGTTAGAAGTTCATAAAAATTGTTCCTTTTAAATCTAAGGTTTGAAAATTGAATTCAATATTCTTCATAAGCTTGCCTATCTTTTTCAAAAAAAAATGTCTACCTGAAATTCAAATTAAATTTTTATGACCGTTTGAAGTTCAAATTTTTACAACATTGAAAATTCACTTGATTTCTCATGTAGCGATTTTCTTACTTTGCTGTAATTCAAAAATGAATAACTGTAGATACTTGAAATTTATATCATATAAATCCCTATACTTGGTTAAATTTTAAAAATATTTTTCGTTTTGAGCTATTTACGGACGTATTCTTTTTACAGTTTTTTTAGTTTTTTTTTCTATAAATATCAATAAAATTTTATTTGTTGGCTCAAAAAGCTTGAAAATTTAATAAAAGGCGCCTGATATATTATTACAATAGTAGTTGAAAAATATTAAAAATATATTGGCACAACTTTTTTTTATAAGCATTTAAAGTTAAATTTTTGACAACATTTATCAAATTTTATAGCTAAAGATTAAAAATTTAACACAAGGTTCGACGTAAGTAGGTTATTCTTTAACTAAAAAATCTCAAAAATATAAACATACAGTTTTTTTATAGCTATTTTTTGATCAAATATGGACAAAATTATATATTAAATAACCAAGAATAACGATTTTAGTTATTTTGTTGTAATTTTATAATATTAATTTAACCTACCGGCTACCGTATTAATAATATAAAATATCCACACTGACAAACCGTCTATGCTCAGAATCGTTTTTCGTATATACAATGATATTATATCATTGAATTCAAATTTAATACCATCCATTATACAGTGACCCACTCGTAACCTACTGTACAGTAGAGCGACATCCACTTACCCGCACTTTTTCAATATAAACTGAACATATGAATTTGTTTAATCTGTCATCGGAGATGTGATTGAGTATTTCATTAATAATTGTATCAAATCGTTCAATTGATATTCTTGTATGTTGCAGATAACTTTGTGTTTTCATGTAGGTACTCTATATGGTATCAAGATACTACATTATGATATGTAGATATTATTTATTATTCTATATCATAAATTAAAATAAATTAATATTTCAATTTGTTCATTAGTACTAAGATTGAATGTATTCCTTCTTAGTTATATGTTGTTTAGTTATAGACAACATGTTTCGTAGGACACCGAAATAGGTTTAGATAATAATGATATACGAGATAATTAATCATAGTAAATAATATTTGTAATAATATTACAGTATTACATAATTAATAATGTCAAAGGTCTTAACATACAATAGAATCGTAGTTAGTGGGACTTCAAAGCAGATTGAATGTGTGGTGACTTATTACAATATTATATAATATCATCCAGGTCTGATGACTATAATCAATTATGAATGGCTGGACATTTAGCAATGCCATTTGTCATCGTAGCGCAATGATAGCGTTACATTACTATGTGAGAAATCTTAAAAATTGTAGCAGAAAATATAGCAGATGAAAACCGGGCGGTGACGTAACGAATTATTTAAATCAATGTCATTTCGCTGATTACAATAATCTCCAAGTGTATACATAACGCAGTTTGCATGAAATTAGTAAATTATTAAAATAATAATTTTGAATCTTAAATCTTAAAACTATATATTCCATTATTGGCAATATTCCTTTAACCTCTGCATTAAGAATATATGTGGTGGGACGTACGTGGGATAGTTATAAAATGTTATACAATAATTGCATTTAACTGGAATCTATATTAACACTCCATTTTCACTGCCAGTGTCCAATTTTGTTTTTAAATTTCGTTTTTTTTTTTAACTTTATATACCTACCATGATTTAAAAAAAACACTTTATTTTCAGAAATCTCAAAGCAAAATAACTTTAATACGGAATCAGACCCGTATGTTATATTGATCACCCAACTTAACTTTTCTCGAAGCCAATACCTACCTACTTTAGTATTTTATACTTTATCATGAATAACCTGATCAGCACCCAGTATTGCACTATATATTTTTATAACATTTTATTTATTATACATTGTATTAGTATTCTGGTATTATTGTTGACATATTTTTATAACATGATATTTATAATAAATTGTAATAGTAATCTGGTATTATTGTTGACAAATTTTTATATCATTCTTAAGCATTTATATTATAATACCAGATTATATCTTATTTTCGATAACAATGCAGTCAAATTTTCACAATATTTTTGTGGCGCAAAATGTTAAACGTCAATAGCTGATGCCTGATACACCCTGATTAATTTATGACTGCGATTTAACGATATATTAATATGAACTTTCATGGATATATTTTGTAATACATAATAATATTACGGACAATGTTTTTTGGATGAAAGTTAAATTTGTTATTAATAAATACTCTGGACTATTGACAAAGAACATATGTTCAACAATTTGAAAACAACGATAACCATATATAATTTAGGGGGAAGAAAAAAGTAGCGTTCCAACAATATGGTGCGCCAGCGCGTACAAAACTTTGGTCCGGGGAATACCTAGTCCTTGGATTTCTGAGCTACTGTTTTGGTGCCCTGCTATTGAATGGCCTAAAAGATCAATAGATTTTCCACCACTTTACTTTTTCTTCACGGGATAATTTAAATAAAATAGTATACAGAACTCACAAGCCAAGGCATGAACATATTGAAACAAAAAAAATATAAAAATACTAAAAGTATTATAACCCCAATATAGGTATAACTTATTTAAAAAACAAAATGGAAATGTATTCGTAATTCTATTCATTCGAGTAATAATAAAAGTTAATTCATTTTTGATAGTTAAAAAAAAAATTAAGACAAAACTGTTTTAGAATAACTATTCCAATTTAAATTGTTATTCATTACCTTATATAAAGTAATCATGGACATGGTTAGTTGGTATATAATATATAATACGTATAACTGTGATAAATACAAAATACTACTAAATAGTTTTTATCTTGTATTTAATCAGATATCTGGTTTTTGTTTTAAAAATACTGTTGAGACAAATTGGATACTGATAAACTTAATTTGCTTTAGTAGCTTTAATTTTATTAATTAATTAATTTACTTCAAGTAGGACCGTCGTAGTAATAATAAAAAAATAATAATAAAATGTTCGAACACGGTAAGAAATATATATACCTCAGATTCATTTTTAAAATAGATCTTTGCATTAGAAAGAAAAAATTGAATTTTAAGTTATAAGTATATAAGTATTATACATAAGAATTATTGGAGCGTTATACAAATTACAATTATAAATTTAAAAAAAAATAAAAATAGGTCATACGAACGAAAATCATGTAGGTATTCATTTATCAAGATTTACCTTTTTGTTCAAGGATAATTAAAAAAAACCACTGGCGTTCAACAAAATAAGACTGTTCAACTTTCCTAGAGCATAGTCATAAAGGTTTACGTGTATTGATGTGTCGACATATAAAAAAAAATACAATACCAACATTTCAAATGAGACCTTAGTTGATGCCTTTATGGTTCTACAAAAAGAATACTGTTACCTATGGTTATATTAAATATTTAGGTTTTAGAATAACAATTATTTTGTGCAATCCATAAAATGTATGTTAAACTTTTTACGTTGTAATAATCTTAATTTCGATTTTCAAGTTTCAACTTATATATTAGTTGTTATTTTATTTTCCGAAAAAAATGGTTATTTTCTGAAAATTTTAATATAAAAATGCGGAGTTATTAATTTTAACTTTGATAGTTATTTATTAAAAATCATTTTTTAGTACGGCGGCTTAATGAGGACACTGCCTCCCCATCCCACACAGTTCTATGTTGTGGAATCCACCCTTCAAAACTTCAAATGTCCATAAATATTAGACTTTGTTCAATAATCGAAATTAAGGTATGCATATTTTCACAAAAATATTCTACTTTAGTATATAATAAAATAAAAATAGTGTTTGCAATTTAAAAATATATTAAGACAGTAAACAATTATAGCAATGAAAACATAGCCGTGACCTATTATTTAACGAATTAATGGTACCTATCATTGTGGAATTAGTCAATTCCGCATATTTAAAAATATTATAAACAAATAGATATCGAAAGTTTGGTTTTTTTTTTAAGTTTGTGTAGGTACGTTTATTACATTTGAATTAATTACAGGATTTCTACAACTGGTATTTCAAACCAAATTCCACTACACTGTGTAATATAAGATTTGTGTTTAATTAGGCAGTGGAGTATTTGGGAATCGTATGCTTTTACTATAGAGTATAAACATCAGTAAAATAAGCAAAGAAGGATCTGTCACCCAAATCTTCACCCCTCTCACACATACACTTAAATTAAACATTATAATATAATATCAAAGTACGTAGTAGACTACTAAAGAAAATATTACAGAGACTATAATATTGGTAAATGTTTTACCCTATAAATACTATGCCTATAGTGAGATGACTGGATAATGAGTTGATTGATGATTTGCAAAGTTCTTGCTTTAGAACAAACACGTGAGAGTAACATTTTTTTTGCCCACTGTATGTGTTCTAAAATTATCTATAACTTATCCTGCAGAGTTTCCGTGTTTGTCTAATAAAAAAAATATAAAATTACCTTGTTGGCAATATAATTAGGAACAATAATTTATATTGTGTTTATTAATTTGAATCTAAATCAATGAGCTCTTTTATATGCTTGTAAAAAGTGTGTTACACAGTGTAAGGGGATAGAATTTATTTGGAACAGATCATCTTGGAAATTAGAATAAGTAGGTACTATATGTTATATGTATTGATGTATTAGTCAAAACATATTATATAATATTCTGATTATATTATTAATAATCAATAAACATCCGGGGTAAAACGTTATCTGTAAATCTTAAACATTTTTCGACAGAATAATTGATTATTGATTATATTATTATATTTACGTATAACTTAAATATGTAATATTATTCTTAATCGAATGGAAAAAAATAAGTACAATGCAATGTTAATATATTAGTTATTAATATATAATTTATATAAATGTTTGTTTAATATGTAATTTTCCCATATACAACAATATAGTTGTTTTAAATTATAACATTTAACTAATACAGTAATACCTAATCGATAAATAAACATACCTATCTATATTATGTAATAAAAACATACTTTAATTCTTAACATAATATTTATATTAACGATTGTTAGTAATTGTTTAGTTGCATCTTGTAGATATAATAGTTATTACCCATCTATTTTGAAAAAATAAAATAATCGCTCGTAACTACAGACAAATTTGAACTTAATGTATTAGTATTAAAATAACGCCAAGTGTTGTTACAAGATATCCAAAATGATTTTAATTTTTCAACAAAATTTTAGTAAATCTATATCATTAATCACGAAACCAATAAAATATTGAATTTTAGTTAATATTCAGAAACCACGAGTATTAATTAATAACTTTATGTAGCTTATTAGTAAGTTATTACTGTCATTTGTTATTATGACAGCAGTTTCTATGTGTATAGCACAAATCGTAATAATCATTATTCATTTTATAGTTTTGTTGCAATCAAATACTATATAAAATATCCATTATGTTAATTTTTTATTCCTTTTTAGAATCAAGGCTACTGGTTACTTAAGTTAAAATATGTATTAATTACTTCTATAATTATTATTATATAAATTAAACACAAAAAAATATGTCCTCCCTACTGACGATTTTATAACGGATCTAAAAAATATCACTAAACGTATTTTATTTTTTAAACATAAATATATGTATTATTTTTATACAAATTATTTATTGTGTATACATTAATATAATATTTAGACGAATGGAAAGTTTTAATATATATTATCACTTGTATCTTGATATAATTTGGTGTAATGATAGGTATAAGTGTATTACTTTTATATTATTTTAGATTTTGAGAATTACTTTAATCACAATAATATCGTAAAATACACTTAGTTATATTATAGACTGACACACCTTTTTCGCACCGAATCGTTTTTTTTTTGTATACAATGGTTTTATATAATTGAATTCAAATTTAACACATTAATTACAGTAGCTCGAGTGACTTCTCTAGACACCTAATGTATGGCAAAGCGTTACCCACTTCCCCGCTTTTAGAATCTAAGCGGAGCGATGAATGTATTGATTTTACAATGATGTGAGTTTTTATTTTATATTCGTCTGTCATCACAGTTTAGGACCCTTAAAAAGCGTAATTTTTCTCCAGCAGAATCTTTTATGATAGGAAAATGAATCTAGTTGGTAGTTTAGGGGGTCAAAAGTAAAAAATTACTAGTAGTTTTCAAAAGAGCAGGGAAAACAAAATTAAAGAAAAGCGGAAATTTTTACATAAGATCAGATTACGACAAAATAGATTTTGGTTTTTGTTGTAACTCTAAAACAAATGACCGTAGATAAATTCCATTTTCGCTGAACGTTTATATTAGCATTTTTTTAAACCACAAAATATTCGAAATATTTGACTTGTTTTGAGCTGTTTACGGACATATATTCTGTTTCCAATTTTTTAGTTTTTTTTTCTATTATTGTCAATATAATTTTAATTGTTTGGTCAAAAAAGGTGAACATTTAATAGGCTCCTAATATTTTGTTGCAATAACAGTTTAAAAATATTAAAAATACATGATCACAATTTTTTTTTATAAGTATTTAAAATTAAAATTTTGATAAAATACATAATTATCACGAAAATGTGCAAAATACTTTGAGTTAGAAATTCATAAAAAATTGTTTATCAATTTTCGTTTTGGGTGAAATATTTGCAGTTTTTTCGTATGAAAATGTCTTGTGTATATCTATAAATATTATTATGACTTAAGAAATTAAATTACTTTCCATTTTTTGTTTTCCCTAAACATTAATTGCACATTATTTTAACAATATTTTATACATTTTTTATATTTATTTATGTATATATATATAATTATTCAACAATCTTATTATTTTTACTGTAATGTGACAGTGACGGTTAATACAGTTAGTATAACTAATAAATTAATGAAAACAACTGAAACCTAAACTATGGTAGTTACATTAAATCATTGTGTTTAAAATATGTACCTACATAGGTACTATAAAACTAGTCTTTGATTTTTATTATTCATCCGTTGATTTTTATTGCAAAATAAAATGAATGATTGGAGTGAACAATATATGTTACATATTATGCAAACATAATGTTATATAAAATACTATAATCTAACTATGAAAATTTAAACATCACGCATGGAAGATTATCAAGTTAAAGATATCTACCAATAAATCCTTTTAAACATTTCAAGGCACATATTTAAATCTCGACAACTATACACGTTCGAAGGACTAAAAAAATTCTTTAAGCATTTGTATAATATTTTTAAATCAATACTCTTGTTCAATTTTATCTAAGAAAAACCGATTGGAAACTTATTTTAATTAGTTTATATATGTAATATATGTCAATTGGATCAACTAGTGTCGTGCTAATTATTGAAGAATTAATGATGTTGGTATGTGGTTGGTATTTATTCGTCAAAAAATGAAGTAAAACGTCACGAAAAAAAAATGTTATCCATTTGAGGTAAACATTTTCGGGATACCTGTAGCATGCCCAGAGAAGATAGGGTAAATCGATTTTATAGTTTCGTCTTGGAATCGTGTGTTTATGTACTTTTTTTTTCATTTGAGACATATACGTCGTCCTAACCATTACTGAGTACAAAATGTTGGTTCGAAACGAAATACAACTAATATATATATATATTTACAATGTATAGGAAACACCGAAATATAGGTCATCGAACGGCCACATTGATAAGCGCGAATAAACATAAAATGGACTGTAAGTCTGTAAATTACATTCAATACACGAGCGTATTATAATATAAAAACAACTTGTATAGAAGTCTGCATACCTACTAAAGTGTACCCGATTGTGTAGTTGTAGGAGGGGGGGGGGGTGTGATTGTGACGCAGGTACTAAGGTACCTACTATTATATCTATATGGTCATAATGTATTAACTTTATTAAAATGGTATTATTCTGAAAGGCAAATACGAAAATAAATCCATCTTTAATATATTTTTGTAAATGGTTTCTGTGTTAGTATTAAAAAGCGGTTCCCGAGCTGCAAAATTATATCGATTCGATAACGCAAAATATATTTCATAATATTATATTTGTTGTTCGTCGATGTCATTTCTAGTACAAGGTCTCAATCCAGAGTTATAAGAACAGTTTTGTGAATAGTATATTACATAATACGCTGAAGTAAATAAATAAACAATATTCCATTTGAAATAATTCTGACGAGTTTATAATATTTGTATTTACTATAAAACTATAACTTTTTCGCAAAGTTGTTGTTGGCAAAATATTGTCGGACATCCAGACATTCTAGTCATGCTGTCGTCAACTTTTTAATACTCAAAAATATGGACGATGATGTATTCATTTTCTTCTATTATATTAATTGTTCTATTGTGCAGTTTAGAGGTTGTTTATAATATTTACAAACACTAAGACATTAAATAAATATTTTATTTTATTTAGTACCTAGGTATACCTATTTAGTTAATTGGAATTTGATCGTTTCATGATATTTTCTTTTATCGATTTTTAATTTTTCTATTCTGGTCAATTTAGCCAAAACTTTAAAACACAATATTATCTTTCTATGATCAAAATGAAACATTAAATGTGTACATAGATACCGATACTAATGTACTTACTAAGTGTATCACTAATTCTTAAACACATTTATAAGGAAATGATTTCTTAACCAACCGTGGTAGAGATTATTAAGTGTTTCGCACAACGCGTAGTATTCAATACATTTATTTTAAATTATGATCGGAACTTTGATAACGACTCGTAATAAGAATAACTTACGGTAAGACCATGAATTAAAAACAAGTCTACAAGTGATAAATGTTGTTTGAGTGCAGTGGGGTTATAAGTTTAATAGAGCAATTCCGTTATCCATTATCAAAAGTAAAACTCTAATCCATTTTCCGGGGCTCTAAAAACTTCTCAATCGCAAACCCTATTCCCATCACTAGGTCGCATTTGATCGGCATCTTGGCGCCTGCCTTTTACTTTTGCAATTGCTTTCTCGGCACCAATTATGGATACCTGCAATATAGTTCTCCAGTCACAATCACAAAACAAATATGTTACTCATGTCTTTTTCATATTATTGTCGCTGTATGAGGCAACACTAGAATGCATTAACTAGAATACAGGTGTGATTGTGAATTATAAAAATATAATGATTAAGTATATGGCTATTGATTACCAATGAGTTAAAATATATATATATTTTTGAAATCGGAACTATATATATATTATTTTCTGTAGTGCATTATATATTTATATGGTTAGGTTTTTGGGAAGAACGACTAAAGTTATAAATTATTATTATCAGGTAAAATATCTACTATAACGTGTCATTATATTTTTTGACAAAGATTCTATGGATTTTCATAAAACTTAAAAAAGTAATAATAACTAATAACGTATAATTTAAGTTTGAGTTTTAGATTACTTTACAACAATGTCAAACTTTACTATAGAAGCCCAAACAATGATGTTTGATTTATAAATATACATTTTTATTTTAATAATATAATAATTTTTAAAAGCTACTGATCCTTTTAAAAATTCTATTGTAGTCAATATAATATAATATTAATGATTACAATTTTTAATAAAAGTGACTGGGTTTTAAAATGCATAGTTGATAATTTCTAGAACCAGTGAAAAAAAAGTAAACTAAAAATAAAGTTCAACGTTCAACACTAAGCGATTTGGACCGTGTTTCAAAGCATAAGTTATACACATTTGATTGAAATCAATTATTTTAAAAACATATTTTAACGAACAGAATATAAAGTAACTTTTGGTTACGTATTTTTTTTAAATATAAACCATCATAATATTTACTTTAATGAGCGAATATTTTACATCCACAACGATGCTTTATTGTCTCACTATAAGTGATGTAAATGTCAATGAACACTAACAAAATATTGAAAATTATGAAAATTGTATAATTTCTTATCAAAAAATCGCACAATTATGTTAAGAAATATAATAAATCAAATCTTCAAGCTCACATATCTAGGCCTCGCCTTCACCAGACCTATATATTTATCTAAAACAGCTAACTATAGGTACATTTATCGGTCAATACTCGCTCTTTTTTATATATAGTGTGAAATCTAATGGCGTCATGTTTATTACACAATTTTCTAATTTACAAATTAAAAAAAAAACAATTATCATAATTTAACTGACTCAAATTATACTAGAGCATATAATTGAATTAAATTTATCTTTTAACAACCGCACTATATAATCTCTCAGTTATCGATACCGCTTGTTCTGTTAAATTTTTTTATTACAAATATGGAGTTTGCTTTTGTTCTTAATAAAACTGTATTAGAATTGATTTTACTCTGAGAATCTCTTTAAATCACATAGTTTTTTATATTTAAGTCGTCAAATATTTAAAAAATCCCTTAGCAGCATTATATACAATATTATTGTTCAACGGATGTTATTTTTATTTGAAATATAAAATGTAGTTTAATAGAAACATATATCTGTATTTAAATTTAACTTAATATGTTCTAATAATAAATAATAACGATACGCATTAGGACCATTAGGTAAATACTTAACTAACTGTGGTAACAATATCTATAACGTGTTAGCAGTAGTCCAAACAACTGAGTGTGAAAAATAAAACTGCTCAACGAAAAATGTCAATATTGATTCTTTAACAACATAGGGAGGTATATATAATATGCAGTATATGTATCCAGAACGTATGTAATAGGGATATACCAACGCAATATGCATACTTCGATGCATCATTTATGTGAGATATAGGTACCTATATAGTATTCCAATTCAGTTTCCAATTCGTAAGCCATATCTGGTCGGATTCTTTCTAAAACTTTATTTCATCGAAACTCTTTACAGACTACACTGATATAATAAAATATTGTCATTTAGCATAGGTATATACACGAAGTTTTTAATTTCCAACAAAAATATGTTTGGAAAATTAAAAGAGTTTAGCGAAACCCCAGTTATATATATTTTTTAATAATACAGTACCGCTACTCCATGAAATTTAAATTTCGTTTTAAAGTTTATGGAATGTGTTATTTATGCTTGTTATACTAAAAGTTAGAGATTGCTATTGCGTCATGATAATTATTTCTTTAAGGGGGTTACATGACGTCTTACTTCAACTAAGAAAAAATAAACTGTAATACCTATAGAACATGAAAGTTTTTATGTGCGATAATGGAGAGTTATAAACATAATATACTCAGCAGAAAGTTCTTGAAAACATAATTTTACAATTGTCAATATTATTATTGTTATTATTGAACACAAAATAATGTTTTGAATGAAAAAACAAAACTTTTTTTATACTTTCTTATTTATACAAAATAAGAAACAATAAATAAAATCTCGGTCTTAAAATTATACAGTTGGATAAATATATATTGTATGTATCTTATAGATCGGTTTCGAGTAATATTATATTTTTTTGTAGATACCTTACAGTATATAATACTACTCACCGATTGAAATGCGAAGGATATTCTGCCAACTTTCCATTTCCTGAATAGTACCCCGAGGGATTGCTAAGGGTTTGATTCTTAAGCCACAGCGATTGACCTCCCATGTTGTCGACGACATGATCATTTTTATTACGTTTTTACTGGCGTACATACCCGAGGACCTAAGATAGCAAATAATATTTTATTTATAGTCGAAGAAAATAAGAAAACAATTTAATTCCTTTGTTTATAAAAATGCTATTGGTCAGTTTTAGACAAATTTCCATTTACCCTTAGGGGTATTTCCCAAGATCGTTTTTATTTTTTTATTTTTTGTTGTTTTCTGTGAATTAATTTAATCTCCGAATTCTAAAACGAGCGTTCAAGATGTTCCGTACTGAAACCGAACAAAATCAATAATACCCAAAGCGAATTACCATTTTAATCCAGCTGATTAATTAATAACAAATGAGTACATAATATATTTTATAAATACTTTGTGTTATGTTCATCTGGGATGAGTTTTTTCGAGTACGCATACTGAATGATTTATTAAAAAAACAAAACGTATATTATAAATGTAATATATTAATGTTTATCGGTAGGTAATGACAATATCACAAAATTATACAATATTATACTCGCTCTTTTGACGATCGTCGATCTTTTCGTTGGTTTAGCCGTGCCTCTATTATACAATTATTCAAACCGTCGAGTCGTGCATTTGCGGAATACAAATATATTATATTGTGACGGTGAAAATTCGACTTAGTCCAGACGTGGCACGCGAAGTCCACCGTTTCTGGGAGCTACGACGATAATAATATTACTTACCTACCTACCTAATATCATATAGTTATACGGCCATAATATTATCATACTGTAGACGGCGAGAAACATTGGTAGACGGAAGGGGCCGGAGTCGTAAATAATAATAACACTGCGGTCAGAATAATAATTATTCCGTCAGTGTAACAGTTGATATTATTATGTGCTCGAGATTCGGTCCCGAAACGTGTGGCGTCGATTATGGAAGTCAGCGGGCCGATAATAGTCGTCCGCGATACGAACTTCGTGCAGGTATACGACGAGGACCGACCTATCCGCGGTGGAGGTGGTGGTGCGGCGGACGAGGCTGGACGGCATCTGCGGCTGTGCTGCCGGAAACGGACGTCATTCGGCCGAATTGATGTCCCGTCTGCGTTGATAGTCCGCGATTCCGACCTATCAGAGGTCGAGAAGCAGTCGTTATTAGTCTGTCGTTGAGCAATAGCGGTCTCGTAGATTTTTTTTCTCATACTCTCTCTCTTTAATTCTCTTTCTCTCTGCCTCGCCGGTCACGGCGATAAACCTTAATTTATTTCCAAATTAAAATTCGGTTCTTTTAAAACGTAAATCGCGGTCTTTCCGAGCCGAGGCCATCATCAGCACATATATTATCAACGTTCTGGGCACCGCCGCCCCTCATTCACCCCTCTGGTCACCCTGCACTCGGGATGCGAAACAATAATATTATACAGTGAATCGAGGAGATTGTCGCGCACCAGGATCAAGCTTCCGTTCGCGATGATCGTTTAAGTACGATAAGACGCATACCGAAATAATAGTATTATATATGGTACGCAGTCCTGATGACTGTTTAACTCACCGAAGGGTTATTTTCAGCTGGACACACTGTTCGGCGGCGGTTGCCCTGCAGTGTTTGTTTTATTATTTTATACATTATTTATAGCTAGCGCTATACAAAATTGTATTCAACTGTATAGGAGGTACCCGCATACATTGACATAATATCTTACTATTGCTGTACTAATTGTTCGTACGTTCGTTAACTGTTACATGACCTGGGTTGTATTATTAAATTATTATTCATGGCGATTTCAATAAAAGGTTAATTTGTTATTTGTGGTATTAAAATATAGTATATTACACCTTGTCAAAGCAGTTACTATATTGGATATTTTTTTTAATGTATGTTCAAAAACTATGGAGACTTTATTTTTTTCTCTAAATACAAAATAATACTAATTAACAGACTATTGAAATGAATTCCCTTTGAAATATTACCCCGTTCTGAAGGTAGGTATATACACTAGTTCCAACTACAGTGTTTACATTTTTTGAAGCACCCCTGAATCTGTGTTTGAAGTTAATGATTTGAGTTGTTCCATAGTGTTTTTTAATATTTTATTTATATTTTGGAATTTTTGTCCATTAGGTCTAGTATTTAAACGAAATAACATTATACAAAATCACACAAAGGCATATCATACATGAATTTAGAGAGGGGCAACAATCACTGTAATTTTTTTTTATCCGAAAATTGCAGAGCATTCTGCGCAGGTTTCTACGCCATTATTATAATTTTTTTTTTTTTTATTGATTTCTAAAAAATAACATCGACGACAAAGGTCATAAGTTACAAGTAGGTTATGAATTTATGTAATTAAATACAAAGATAAGTTATATAATTATTAGTTTACATATTTTTTTTTAGTATAAGATTGAACAATTCTGTTTCTTTCGTAAAATTGATTATATGTGGATTCTTTTCATGATTGGGTTCGAGTTCAGTGTCTAGGTTGTAGGATATCCAAAGCTATCCGTTCTCGGTTGTACATTAAACAGTCAGCTATTAGGTGTTTGACTGTTAACACAGTTTCACAGGTTTGACAAATGGGTATAATAATTCATATTGCGTACGTCGTGTCGATTTAAATTCCCACAATGATGTAATATTATTTTATATAATTTTTAGTTTATTTCGATATTAATTTAATGAAGTTTTATAAATTGTGTAGATACCTAATTATAATAAGTACATAAAAAATCTGTACTTTTTGAACACCCCTCATAGGATATTTCTTTGAAAATATTTTGTTATTTAACTAGAACAATTCGTCCCACATATTTTAATCATTGATCTTAAGGACTATGCATGATTAGGCATAGTAATATAATAGGTACCTAAAACATGCTATTTTTCATATATTATTTTATAACCATCATTATTAGATGTAATGCTTGAAAATCTGTGAAAATCTGTTTTAAAATGTTATCTAAGTATATTTATTTGCATCTGAAATGAAAATCACATTATTTCATTATTGTGCCTACACATAATTGTCATCAGTAGTACATGATTTTAGTTAAACGAAAATTGATTGTGCCATATATATGTTTCAAATAAATTAAATTCGAAGAACACATTTTCTATTAAATACAATAACAATAATATAAACTAATGATGCAAAATTAAAATTATATAAAATTAATAAAGATCGCTTGTATACTGTAATGTATACAAAACAGTACATACTTTGTATTTATCCAACTATTTGATCAAAGTACTTATATAACCGTTGACTTATTAATAATCTGATTTAAAAGTCTAGAACTCTTCAATATAAATTGCTTATTAAGTTATGCTTTACTGAACTCGGGATTTGGTTTTATCGTACTTGAATTTCAACATAACCTATACAAATAAATTATTCATTTACAATTTTATTGAACCATTATATTCTACAAATGTTCAATGTCTTAAATTACGATTTAGTTTGTAACATAAGTTGTAACACAAAACTATAATCTAAATAACTTACTATTTAAATATTTAATTTATTGTATCACGCATGCCTATAACCTATAACAACACTGAAATATCATACTAATTAAATACCTATAAGAATAGCCATCACACGTCCAAGAACTATTTACTATATAATTCAAGTAATAATTTTTAATTATACCTACGAATATATCGGTAACTCGGCTCTAACAAACTTTTTCTCATTCTAACGTTTGTTTAAGTCTAAACGATGACAGAAGCGTCCAAGACATTGAAATCCTTTTGGCAAATTTTAAACGAATACATGCTCAATTATCTTTACAAATCAAAAAAACATTTATTTACTGCTATTATAATATTATGTTTAAAAAAAAAAAAATCATAAATGTATGGCAAGTGATGAGCTGCGTTTGACAGTGACTCCGCTTTGGATCGACGAACTTTCCTCCTCTACGTTGTAATTAATAGTTTTGAATCTCTTTGACTTTTGTATATTTTGTTTTATACTAGTTTTACTCGAACTATTATGTCGACCTAATCTCTCTATACTATTATGTTTGTTTGTATAACTATGTCTGTGCACATTATCTGATATCATAGTTCGTAATGTATATAATATAGGTACTACGTTATACGTATATATACGGCAAGTCGCGTATTGGGGTTTCATAATATGTACAAACACATAGACAATTAACATTGGCTTTGAAACTTTCTTGGTATTATTGTTGTCAATATAATTCCATTTAAATCGCACTTGTCTGTTTCGCATACATAATTCTAGAGTTGCATTGTTTGATTTGAAAATGCCTTTGCAAATGTATTATTTTTAACCGGATTAGTGTTTTCCGCTTTTGAGATTTATGAGTCCATTTCCAATTGACAGTTCACTTTGAAAATTATTTTTATATTCATAGTTTTGAATGGTTAATACACTATTCGTCAAGTTTGTTTGCCTGTTGATGTTTTTATAAATAAAGCACTGTAACTTTCTTGTTCAAAAATTAACATCCTTTATGCGTGCCAGACGTGAAAGGTCGTTTGAAAACTAAAATTATGACACAGCGAGAGAGAAAATAAAATTCCGTGTGGGAAGTTGGCGAAATATTTGAAAGCCTAGCTATTATCTTCTGAACGCCAAACTTTTTATCGTATGTATATTGTATATTATATATTTAAATAATTCTGTTTCAGCTGAATAAAATTTCGATTTCTTTTAAGCCGAGACATTTAAATAAGACTATATTTACATAAAATACTACATAGTATAAATCATGGATGCTTAACAAACATGTCGATAACAAATGCTTTAAATGCAACTTATGCACAAAATATGGTATACTATCATAGTTTTTGTCCGGTGTAGGTGGAAAATGGAAATACTCGTTTTAATCGTAGCCTTAAATGAGATTAAGTATCGTGAAATAATTGCAACGTACATATAGTTTAATGCAGATCTGAATAGATAAAACAAGTGAGACTTAACTGTAGATACTAAAGTTTTAATTATATTACATGGCGTTGGATTGCTAATTGGTTTCAAAAGTTAAGCTAACATAGCATGGCATATTAAATGTTAGTCCAATAAACGAGAATGTTAATTTCAAATTTATAAAAAAAAAAATTGCTAGGTACACATACAGTTGAATCCAACGGAATGTTATCTTCTAATTACAACTTATAACTTATATAAGCGCACTGCACAACATAATATATCTCCAAATAAACTTTATACAACTGAGGTAACCCTTTAGTTTCAGACCATAAATTTCTTATTGGGTAAACTTTATAAGAATATTTGAAATTTGCGTTATATTATAACTTTAATTATTATATTTTTTACGGGGATTGTAGGGTAGAAGTAATTCGGTAGCAGTATCATATCATTGTAAAAACTAAATCGTTATGTTTATGATAATAGTTTGCGTGTTGTCAAATAATATGATAATAATATGCAATATGAAAAAATATATTTTAAAGATAAATTATATATTATTCGTAGTGGAGTTAACTAAAAGTACCTATCCGTGACAAATAATATTAGCCTATCTAGTCGAGATAATATATGATAACAATATTAACGAACGTTTTAAAAATAAAATAAGCAACCAGAACTTCCTTAGTACCTACAATAAACCGTATTACAGCCATTGGGCATATTATATTAAATAAGAGTTTCGTTATCACGTAGCTATAACAGCCAGAATGGTCGAGCGAATATTGGTCATATTTCTAGTAAAACGATAATCAGGCTTACGTTTTCGGAAATAATACCTATACGTTTTCGTAGTATAAGTACAGCCCGCGGCCGGAACAGGTGGAAACGTAAGTACACAAAGGGCCAGAGGAAATCGATCGGAACGAAACGGATATGTGACAGAAGTCGAAGAAAATCGCATCGGGTTACGACGTTTATCGGAATAACAGACCGCAAACACGAGTAATATATTTTTAACTCAGAGTGGAGTGAGCACTATTGGTTTTACAATGATGGTGTTCGTATAAATATATATTTTTTATAATGTGCAAACATGGCAACTTAAAAAAATATCATTTTTCCAATCGCAATGTTTTGAGTGCTCCGAATGTTTTATAATGATATTATGTTCCAGTTCTACACAAATTGGATATTAAACACATTTCATAGTATGGGTACCTCAATTATTTTATAATAATATTTTATGGTTGTGAGTTTCCCAGAAATTGTGATATACCGCAAAAAAAAACCGTTGACCAAGCGAGGAACTCGACGGTAGTATTATATTTGTGATTGACGTCATGTATAGGTACCTACTGGCTACTATGTATATTTACATAGAGTGCTTCAAATGTTTTATAATAATGTTATGCTCCAATCCTATTCAATTTGGATATCAAATAATGCACTAACTTATCATGGGCGGTATATACATGGTTTTCATAGGACCCGTCCCAGAAATTATGAACTACCACCGAAAAACTGTGACCAAGCGAGGAACTCGGCAGGAACATTATATTTCATGGGTTTGATGTCAGTGAGAGAATACGCCGCCACATGCTATTCGATGGTTAATTTTATTTGTTATTAACTCTAGTAAAGCCTTGGCAGTTTTCCCAGAAATCTGTAATTAAAATGTCCATTATGTATGCTAGATTAATCATAATTTATAGGATTCCAAGTATCACGGAAATAATTGTTTGAAGTTAGATTAGGTTTATGAGCATTCCCAGAGCCGGAACTAGACATTTATCGGCGGTGGTGCATATAATTATGTTATATTATGGCCCAATCATGGCAATTTAATTTTTAAATAATCAGTCTAGTTGTAGGTATAGGTATTAAAAACACATTCGGACCCGTACAAATATGTCAGTAGATTAAATCGTAATACCTAATGTTATTATTTATTTTCAAAACCAAACCACTTTGCACCACGAAGTACTATCGATAATCGTGGCACTGAGCATACATTTTGAATTACGATGAAATAATAAGGTAAAGGTAATTTCATGGTTTTGTGATATGTCCGAATCCTTGCAATATATTATTATATATTATTTATATAATATGAAGTGATCCATTTATTGCAAGATACTCGTTAACTAAAGTTTTTAAAAATATCACTTTTACATGTTTTTAAATCTTTGAAAATCAATAGTTTTTACAATTTTTTTAATTTATATCGTAATCATATTTTGAGTATTTAAATATTACAACATACATTTTAATTTTATATTCTCAACCAGAGTATTATTCAGAGTATTTCATTCTATAAAAATCACATTTTGGACAAGTATAGTTTATTAAATATAAGTATTTAAAGTTTTGATGAACGGACTTGTGGACTAACATTTTGCAGTGTACCACTCCACTTCGCACATCAAACTAAATATTTATAACTCATAATCATATACTATTCATCCAAAATTTAATTTTTTATTTCAAAGTACTCCAAAAAATATTCTGCTTTGGAATAATGAGTTGAAAATGCATGTTGTCATCAAAATAAGAGAAACATTTTAGAAATATAACGATCATAAAAGTAAAAATATAATGTTATTAAATACCTACATTTTGTTTTTTTAACAACATTGAACGTAGATAGTTTTTGAAATTTAAATGTCTTACGTTAAATCACCGAATAGATCACCTGGTATATTATATTGTATCTATCTATTATTAATAAACTGTTCATATTATTTATTACGACATTTTTTGGTTTAATACTTGACATTTTCATTCAAGATTAGTATCATTTCTTTAAATCCCGATAATCGTCAATCACATAATTTTGAGGTGTGTTCGAGATGTGAAAAACGCGCCACATCAACACTCAAGTAAACAGAGCTCCGCTCAGAATCGTATTTCACACGCCATGATGGTTTATCATTGTTCTCGAACGTATAATAATAATACAAGTGCACTGGCTTTTACCGAGGTTAGCAAACCATGACAAGTGCCGACACTCTGCAGTCTCTACAGAATCGCATTCATATATTTTTTTATTTTTTATTTCGTACGCTTGAGAATATTTGATTGCAATGCAATCTATATATCAGGACTCACACCATTATTCATAGTGCACTTTGGAAAGACAGAATTATAATAATATCGTCGTGTAATAAAATAGCGAATAGTGTTTTGAAATCACACGATGGAATGCATTATACACGATATTATATATAGTAAGCGAATGCAATATATTTTGATTGTTTTCCATATATTTGGACGATTACGGCGCGATTAGATTTTTATTCGAAATCGATGAAGTAATTTTGGATTCTGAGCGAAGCGATGAATGTATTGATTTTATAATGATGTGTGTTTTTTAATTTTTTTTTTAATTTTTTTTTAAATTTTTTTTTGTGTCTGTCATCACCTTTTAGGACAGTAAAAATGCTTCAATTTTCTTCAATAGTACTTTTTCTGATAGGAAAGTGAATCTAGTTGGTACTTTGAGGCAGTCAAAAGTTAAAATTTCCCAGTAGTTTTCAAAAGCACCGTGAAAAACAAATGAAAAATTAAGGAAAAACCGTGAATTTTTACGGAAAACCAATTTTCAACAAAATCGATTTTGGATTTGGGTATAACTCTAAAAGAAATGACCGTAGAGACATGAAATGTTTACCGAATGTTTATATAAGCATTTCCTACACACCCTTGCATTTTCAAAATATTCTGACTTATTTTGAGCTGTTAACAGACATTTTCAGTTTCCAATTTTTTTAGTTTTTTTTTCTATAAATGTCAATAAAATTTTATTTGTTGGGTAAAAAATCTTGAAAATTTAATAGTAGGCTTCTAATTAATAGTTCCAAAGGCAGATGAAAAATATTAAAAATCCGTAGTCACAATTTTTTTTTATAGGTAATCAAAGTTCAAATTTTGACAAAATACGTAAAAATGACGAAAATGTGCAATTTATTTTGAGTTAAAAATTCATAAAAATTTTTCTTTTAATATCTAAGGTTTGAAAATGTAATACAAGATTCCTCATGAGTTTGCCTAATTTTATTAATAAAAAAATGTTTATAAACAAGTCAAAATACATTTTTATGAGCATTTTAAGTTCAAATTTTTACAATATTAGATATTCACTCGATTCCTCATGTAGCGATTTGTTTATTTTGTTGCAATTCAAAAACGAATAACTGTAGATGCATGAAAATTTCTCTGAATGTGTATATTAGCATTTTATATACACCATCTAATTTCGAATATATTTTGACTGTTTTTGAGCTTTTTACGGACCATTTCAATTATCAATTGTTTTATTTTTTTTTCATATAAATACCAATACATTTTTATTTGTTGGGCCAAAAATAATGAAAATTTAATACAAGGCTCCTGATATATTGTTACAATAGCAATTGAAAAATATTAAAAATACATAGGCACACATTTTTTTATAAGCATTTTAAGTTCGAATTTTGACAAAATTCATCAAATTCTCGAAAATTATGATTCATTGTAATTAAACAATTATGAAATGGTCAGTTTTTATAACTAAGGATTGAAAATTTTAAATAAATATTCTAATAAATATTACATACTGTAAACAAAAAATCTAAAAAATATATAAACACAGTTATTTTTTACAGACATTGAAATGTCTGAATTCAAATTTGAACGAAATTACATATTAAAATCAATTTTAACGAGTCAAAGTATATATTGAAATATTTTTCTAGCATCACTGATAAATTTAGGTTAATAATATGAATAATATTAATTCAACTTAGCAGCTACCGTAAAATAACAATATCAATATAATTTAAAATATCCTAGACTGACATACCGTTTCCGCTCAGAATCGTTTTTCGTATACAATGATATTATATCATTGAATTCAAATTTAATACCATCCATTATACAGTGATCTACTTGTAACCTACTGTACAGCAGAGTGACATCCACTTGACCCCCTTTTTTACCTTTAAATTATGTATTTATGTAGGCAAACTGCATACGTATGGTCTTGTAAAATAATGCAATAAACGCAACATTAATGACTTTCCAAGTCGACCTAAAACAATTGTTGCAGTTGTATTATTTTCAGGATACTACTTACACATAATAGGACACTTACCTATGTTTTATTGTTATGGAAATACTCAAAAATCGTATACGTACGGAGAAATGAACTTGGTATTGTTAAATATAATAAGATATTTACCGTAATCGAGGTATTCATTCTTGTTGGTTTAATAACCGCAGTAACGGTGACAACGAAAAAACTTTTTGAATTGAATTATGAATTTAAATAAACAACCGACCCTTACCAAGTCATGAGATATGCGTATTCAACAGGTTGGCCGTAATAATAGTTTTGAAATAATAAATAATGAAAATAATAATATAGTGTTAGGCTTAGCATATTATTTTATGTCTGTTTTGTAACTTGGACATTCTTTGGAATTCGGCGATGAATATCAACGCTTCAATGTTGACTAAGGAACCAAAAGGTGCGAACTTGATCTTTGAAATTCCACTTTGTTATGCATATAGGTTAGGTATATAATATGCCTCTATAATTCAAGCACAAAACTTTCATTTAGATGCATTATTATTAAAGAATAAAGAGTTAACGAGAAATAAAAGTTGTAAAATCAATATAGTTTACAAAAATATTATTCTATAAAAACACTAAATAAACCCATACCCTATGTAAATATAACCTATATATTCTTAACTATTGTACCTAGGTATAGTGTTACAACCTATGATAAAATAGTAATAACCAAATTGTTCTATCCCATAATATTTTGTGTGTCAACCGTGGGTACAATATAATATACTCATATGATAATAGTACAATATTATTAACGCAAATGTTGTAAATCATAATTTTATTTTAGTATTTACATCACATTACATCCTTCTTTTATATATCTGAAATTTGTTTCCCAGGTAACATTTAATGGAGAAAAAAAAAGTTTTAACTAAGAAGAACAAAATAATTTTGTAAAATATTGTTTAATTTAAATACATTTAATGTATTCACAACCAAAAGGTATTATCTATAAATAAGATATCTGGCTAAGTTTTTCTTAGAAAAAATCCAAGTTACAGCACTTAACGCTGAACAACTTTGTTAATTTTTAGATATAAAAATCATAAAAAATCTTTCTTCGCGGAATAAGGTGTAGGAGCTTAAATCTTAAAATTCTATCACGAATGATTTGATATTTTGAGATTGTGCCTTTTAGTTTTGAGCCCACAACATAGTAATATAACTTCTGGTCGTTAGTAAAACACATGTATGTAATAGTAACATAAAGTCACGACTACGATATTACGGGGAAATTAGTTTTCCAAGAAAAAAAAAGAAAACGTCGACGTCTTCTAGTTTTCCGTGCACCCGACTCCCTCAACTACATCCGACGGTATTATATCCGATGACTTTCCGGAGGGCATTTCTGTCGTACCCCGAAATCATATCTGATTTATTACTCTCGGTGTATCTTACGACTTACGAGTGTTTTCGACCATATCACTAACAAGTCACTTTCATAATAATAATAATGCAATATCATAGTATTTACCTCTCTTTTTCTTAGCGCCCCTTCTCCGCACGTCGTTCACCACACGCACCAAAAAACGAACTCTTTGATCTCAGTGCCATGGGAAATCGTCTATCTGCAAAATCAATGAATATATTATAATGTATAGACAAATTAATATAATACCCATATTCGTATAGGTTTGCGTGAGAGCGATAATGAATAATTTGCATTCGACGGTGACTTGGAAGGCGCAATTCCGGTCGTACCTACAACGCACCAAAACCTTTTGAACAACGACGCTAAATGGATACGTACTTATATACCAATGAGGTATAGCGTTCCCATACTATAATATTTTATACATAGCTATATAGGTGCACGTGTTCAGAGTTCGTTCAATAATTACCAGACAAAGCATTTGTCTGCAGATGATTAAATTGTTATTAGGTTTCAACATAATATCATGCAAAGTGCTTATACTCATACAACGACTGTTATAATTATTAGTAGTAGTATTCAATATTTATTAACACAACGATTACCTACAACAGCTTAATCTGGTCTGACTCCGTACGTTTTAAATCAATTTTGTTCATAGTCATAATAATTTATTAACGTTACCTACTATATTGTCTTGTTCTGCGAGGGCCTAAATAAAGAATGAGGCCCAAAAATATTAATGTAGACACCTAGGTAATACATGAATATATGATATATATATTATATATATAGTTCTTGGTATCCGCAGTCCTGTAAGTATAGAGTATTATAATCTTATAATTGTCTAAATCCATATGTGGTTATAGGTAAGTAGGATTAAACTAATTGATGTAGTTATAATAATTGCAACGCTTTAGTTGCAATCATTGTCGTCCACACCGTTGACACGTACGAAGTCACATCGCAACGACCTATATATATATATATACAATTATATAATATTTTATATATAGTTGAGTTATCCCGCTTGAAATGCCCAAATTAGATTTTAACACGTTTAACACTGCAGTCATACAGCATTATGTTTCCAGTGTATTGTAATAAGTGAGACGGTAAATATTTTATTCAATGCGTATTTGACGCATTTTTTGATATCACATTATTTTATAATTTTATAAAAATACGAAATGTGTGGCGTTTTTACTCGATAATACAAGCAATACTCAATAGTTTAATCAATATAATTTTAACTGTACCACGCGTCATATAAAGTACAATAGGTAAACCCACAACGTATCTACAATAAATATAATAGTATATATATATAGGAACTATAACCATTACAAAATCGTTTGGCATGACCAAATATCCATATTTTTACATGGAATCCGATTGAAACGTGTTTGATTCATATTATATTATGCTGTTTACTAATAACTAGAATACAATAAACTATAGTATATTGCATATACCTAGTTAATCAATAATTATATTTTATAGTATCACATAGTAATATAAATTATAGACTATAGTCGATTTTAATTATATAATTTTATCCTATAAATAATAATTGCTGTTTAGAAATGTTTAGAATACTGCAATTTATATAAATCCAAACAAATCCAATCGAATGAATATATTTTTCAATTAAATTTGATAAATTTAAAACAAAATGTATGTACACCCATTATTTTCAGTGAACTAATCGAATATAAAATTGTAAAATATTGCTCTCTCTGAAGAAGTTACTAAAATCAATTAACAAGAAACGCTATTTTCAATAAATGTATAAAATATATTTTATTTTTATTTTTTATTTCAAATTAAGGCTTCGACAACTGAGGTCATTAGCCCGTCTGCTACCATGGGGAAGGTACTATTGGTTTGAACACGTGTGTATATGCGGCAAGCATTTGTCACTAAAAATCCCGTGAGGTCACCCATCCGGGAACTAGTGACAGCGACCGGTGCGTACACGCAGAGCACATTCGTAACTGAATGTAACACCGAGCCATGGTATAATATATTATTTTCATTCAAAATTTAAATATACGACTAGTTTAGACTAGTAGAGCAACACTGATCGGCCATCACACAATAATTTACCGTGTCACAAATTAAAATTGATTAACTAGCAATAGTGTTATGGATATAACATTGTGTTTTATTATTTATTTACTTTTAGAAAATATTAGTAGGATTCTGTGCAAATTGTTTTGTGCATAGTAATAATAGTTATAGTTTGAATTTACTAATTCATTAAACGATTAAACCAAGTAAAACATTTTTTTTTTTACGTTTGGGTTGAATTTCCATAGTTTTAAGAACAAAATAATAAGTGAACAAATAGTTATTTTCCAAAAATCTAGAATTTGATTTAGACCACTATATTCCTCAGTTCAGTCGTATAGAGATTCGGGATTGTCATTGTAATGTACGCATATTTTGTGTGTATTGTATACACGTGTCTCAAAAGAAGTGAATGCATCAGACACCTTAAATGTTGTTATTCTCGCATACAGATTTCAACAAAACAAACAAGGCTATTTTATTGTCTATTGTATGGAATTGTTCAGGTTTCGCTGAAATACCATTTTTTGCTTCTTTGCATGCAACTGAAAAACATTTTCGTTACTATACAAGGTCTCAGAAATTATAATAATATGTTCATAGGTAGGTACTACATACAAATAATATTGCGTGCGTTTAACAGTATGTCACTTTATAGGGAATATAAAAATTTCCGTTTTTGGATTTTGTATAATAACACTGTAAGAATTAGTTTCCTCATCCTTCTTCTATTATTATTAATGTGCGTTTTAGCCGGTGTAACTATCCAATTGTAGTAATTTACATACTGTTGTTGATTCATAATCAATAAAATACATTTCATAAAAAATATACCTATGATATACCTATATGGTATGCCTATATACCTAAAGGTACACCCGTGTTCCGTAATATTATTCTAGTTCGAGTGTCAACTTAATTAAAATTTGAATTTATTTTATGTAGGTAGGTATCTATACTCTAAGGTATTATTGTATTGTATTGTTTTAATTCTACGACCTATAAAAGTATAATAGGTATACTTTTTTGTTTAACTTTAACCATTATCAAACACAATGGCGTATATCTTATGACATAACGTAAAAATGACAGCAAATTTAAACAAATATAATATTTCTCCGATTACAATTTTTAGTTTTTACATGCAATTTTGATTAAATTGCATTTTTTTCTAGCTAGGGATGGTTTTTAACACGCAGTTTATAATATGATTTGGTGATATTCATATCGATGAATTTTACATTGATTACCTATATTAAAAGCTTGGACCAGTAATAAATTTGATTAACGATCCACGTTCGTCATTTGAAATATTTTTTTCTGTTCACCAACTAAACTTAAATTTCTTTGACGTTTATTAATTATTTTTTTTCGTTTGGAAATTGTCAATCACTGACCATAGATTTTAGTTAAATCGAAACTTTTAATAGAAGATAATATACACGTGTTCAAAAATAGTTTATACAACGAAAAAACATCTCTAATTTGGATTTTTTCATCAAACGTGAACAATTATTTCTTTGATATACGTATATGCCGGCATTTGAGCATTTAATGTAGTTTTGTGGACACAGGTACTATTTAAGTCACGAATAGATCTATAAACTAAATTTAATTCTGTAACCGTGTTTTACAAAACGCACTGAAGTGTGTAACACATTCGATTCATATCATATTCGATTAAACTATATACTATATTTAACAGAAACATATACATTACGTAATAGGGAAGCGTCTACATGAACTGTATAAATACGTGTACTTACATAACAGTTTTAGATAGGTACCTACTTTTGACATATTTAAAATTTTAATTTAAATGTTCATGAATTATTATCCACGAAAAAAGAAATAAATCTTGATAAGAATAACAGTAATAAATAACGAGGCGAGCGTAAGACAGTTAAGAGTATTTTAATCCAATACCTACCTTGCTCTAACGTTAAACCAGGTTAAACGGTGTTTCAGATAAAGGTATAAAATGTTTTAAACACAATTGAAATAAACGCACGTACGAAGGTAGCTTCAACAAATATAAACTCAAAAATGTTAAATCCATGTGAAATCGAATTATTATGATTTGTGATTTTCATGTGTTCGAAGACTGCTAAATACCTACTCATATATCATTAAATACATTTTCAAATACCATAAGGTACACAACTATTAATTTATTATTTTGTATGGATTTTTTTAATACAATACAGTATGATTATAGTATAACTGCAGTATGCTATACAAATATTGATAGTTAAAATAATATAGCTGAATAAAATTATAATTAAAGGCATTGGAGCTGGTGCGTATTTTAGTACAAAAACATATCTTACAGAAAAAACTCTCATGCTTTGTAGAATAGTCAGATTTCATTAATTTTTTTTTTATTCAAAAGAGAAGAACCTTTTGCAGTCTTATTTTCAAAATTATAATTATATAAGCTAAATATGCATTTAAATAATGCTCAGTATTTGTTCTTTTTAAACGTATTTTCATACCTCTATTTAAAGTCAAATAAAAACCCGGCCTTTGATCTGATATGAAAACTGTACCTTTTTTTAAATAAAAAAAAAGTTAACGAAATTTGACTATCCTCCAGGGTGTGAAAGTTGTTTCTGTGAAGTCATTTTCGTTGATACGACCCCCCTTGCCCCTAAATAGGTGTCGAGCTTTACATTAGTGGAAAAGTATTTTAATTAAGGTAATAGCTAAAATATAATTTCAACATTTTAAAAAATTTCAGAAAATTGGAAAAAACCAGCATACTTAATAATCATTTTAAAAACGATCTTCCGTTTTATTAATAATTAGAACCTGGGAAAAAAATATTTAATACATAGTAGAAGTTATTATAATTGAAGTTTGGTATAAACTGGATTATTTTTATCAAAACTATATAAGTAGGCTTACAAATTGATTACTACCATACGATTGTGTAAAATAGTGATCAGGAAAAAGCAAGTGCTTATTTTCGTGGAAAAATAAAATCAGTTTCACAAGTAGGTACCTATAAAGTTTGAAAGGTAAATTCTTAAGTAGTATTCATAGAACATCGTTTGTTGAGTTCCATATCCAAAAGTGATACTTTCGAATTAATTTCGGTGATATTATGATACTAGTATACTACTAAGTGCAAAGGTCCCATCCTTTAATTCACATTGGAGTTGGTGTTTGTGGATTTTTAGTTAGCTGTATAAAATGTATTTTTGGGTAACCAAGTAATACAATTTCTTGACTATGGACATTGGACATATTAATAAAAATTAATAATTATTGTATTTTGAATTTAAATATAAACTAATGTCATGATAAATTATCAAAGTCAATTTGAAACTTTAATTTATAAGTGTTTACATTTTTGCACATGACTTCTGTGTACATTTTACACAACAAATTGCAATACGAAATTGGTATTTAACGTATGAGAGTAATAAGTTTATAACGTAATATTATTTGTTTACTCATCACATGTACAGAAAACGTATACGGCACAAATTTCGTTAAAATTAATCAAGAATTTTCAGATTCATATTATATTATGTACAGTTAAACTCACGTTTATTACTTTAATATTAAAGATTAAACTAAACTATTTAATCTTTACATAGTCTACTTAATATGTGTAAATAATATTCCAAAGCTTTTAATCAGTTTGTTAAGCATTATACGTTTTAAAATTTAAAATAATGCTATAAAATATTATTCAATGTTTTAATTTATCTCTTAACCAGTATTTTATTATTCAAATGCAAGTACAGTCTTTATTATATTTGCATTCTAAGAATGACGTTTGATAAAAATAATTTAATTTATTATTGTACAGTAATTTAATTAAAGACAAATCAAATAATATTTATTTTATGACAGGATAAATGAATAATTCAAAGTTCTACATCACTGACATTATGTAGGTACTTGGGAATACAGGTCATAAGCTGTGTAATTCATTATTCCATAAAATTAAAATATATATTATATTACTATGTTTACTCTTATTACTTCGATGGAAAACGTTATACTTTCAATTTGTATTATTTTGCATTTTTATTGTACAGTTATTTATATGATTAAAATAATTTAAAATTCAATTATAAATAAACAATTATACATTTTATTATAACAATTGTGATTGTGGCATATGAAAAAAACCCTGCACTATGATAATTATGAGAATTCAATCTAAATGTAATAAGATCTTAAATGATAAATTAGTAATAATTATGAAATTAATGGTTTGAAATCGTATAGCTAGCTGTAGTCCTAGAGGTAAACATTTTGAAGCGTTGCACAATTAATAACAACTAACAAGTTAACCATCTCAAAAATTAAAACTTAAATTTTCCTCGGGTAGCCCATTATCTTGAAAAATAAAAATATCATTATTACAACACACAAATCTATTGAATTTTTGTTATTTTAGGTCATGCCAATTCCAAGTACAATTTTATGCTATCATAATAATTAACAACCAGATTAATTAGAGTGCATTCAAGACACAATTATCATACTTCAAAAATGTAAAGTTTTTATAAAATAATGTTATTATTTTTAGTCTTCTAAGTTTGATTTGTACATACCTATTTACTGTAAATGTTATTGTTCTACATACCTATTATAAATAACTGATAGGAACTTATCATTTTGAATTGAATACATTATATTTTGATTGATTTTAAGCAATCATTATCAAGAGATGTAAAATATATAACTATAGTTTCTACTTTCTATCCTAAAGAAATGTTGTGATCGGACAACAATGCATACAGAAATATCAAGTTTATTAAAGGAGAGAAGTTTTTCTGAGATCCGTTTTTGTCTGTTTATGCTACTTTTATCAAAATCGTATACGATATACTAATATATAAATTGTGAAAGAATTTTAGCAGTGATGATAAAAACGATTATCATAAAAGGGCGGACACAGATGTAATTAACGGTGAGGGAGGGGAGGTTTGCTTTGTACAACTGAATTATACATAATATATTATAATTATACACATTAATTAATATATTTTACTATACTAATTGTTATCAAATATCTTATGGTTGTACAACACATTTGTTTGATGAACGAGTGGAGGTGGGTGATTTCCCCAATTGTATCCACCTTTGTTACCATACCTAAAATGAGCAAATTGTTACACGTCATACCATAAAAATGGGTTGATACCTAATAATTTTTTAATTTAAAGTAATCATGTAAAAACATGGTTTGTAAAGATTTTTGGAATGTTAATACAAAAACACCATAGGTACCTATACATAAAAAGTAAAATTACCTCGTGTTCTTTTAAAATCAAGCTTAAAGTTACACATTTTGTCAGACGGGGTAGAAAAATATATTTATAATAATATAGTCGTATTTCATGATAATACCTAAGTAGTGTAACTAGTGTAAGTACCCAATTTTGCCGTAATACAAAGATTAAATTTGGCGCATTACATTTTTAGACCTCGGCAATAAAATAAGAAAAATATTGAATTCGTCAAACTACCTTACGCCACATCAGATCAAAATGCATTAATATTTGTAAAACCGTTTCTGTTTTATTATTTGTTATTAATTATTCGTGAGGCCACGTACTGTTGAAATACATATACATTATAGTTGTATAAATAAAATTAATTATATCAAGAGCAGGGAATAGTTCATTACTTTCATTATCCCCGTGGGAGTTAAAAATATCGGTAAACGGTGGTCCAAAGACATCGGTTCAAACGGTTTAATAGAACATTTCGTTACACGACAGTTCTCGCGGGACTTTAACATCGCACATCTATATATATGACTATATGATGCATTTTATATTTTATACTGTACACTTGTCTACGTGTTTCGATGGCGTCTTGTACGGCACAGCTGTTAGACGCAACTTTGACGTGTTCTGCGGTGGTACGGAACGATATCGAGGAAGATGGCTGCGGAAAGTTATGATCGCACAACTCAACAATTTAACACCTCTTGAAAATTCTTACCACTCCGTAAACGACTTGTCACTTCGCAAAGGTCGGTGACGCTCGGCAATTTATCCTCCGGAAAATAAATATATATTATGATGGAGGATCTACTCACTCGCGGACCGTACGTCATGCAAATATAATTCGTAGTGACTCGTTCAAGTGCATCGTATTACACCCAATATTTTATTTATGTATTTTTATTGTCAACATTAATTTTTACTTGTGCATTTTAATATTTTTTTTCGCGCGAGTGCGTGACAAAACTATTGTTTTTTTTTTTAGTTTTTACACTAAAACGTTTTACCCTATAACTACTATAATATGCTTTCGTTTTTTAATTTTTATTTATCACGTGTTTTTCTATCATATTACATTCTTTATTGTTATTTTTGTAACGATAAAATTCGTTTTGAAATTGTTTTTTCCAGCTTATGTAAAAATTATTTTTACCTTTCGTAAATCATACCAAACTAATAATTATATAGAAGTTTAAAATGTTATATTTTTAAAGTCCAAGCATTAAATTACACATTTTTACGAATGTGAATGTCACGAATTTTATGATCAAAAAGTTTTATTTTTTATTTTTACTTATTGTTCATTAAATAATAAATAGCATACTTTTTTACAATGAAGGTACCTATAATATGCATAAACAAAAATAATATTATTTTAACATTTTCCATACTATTTAATTTAAAATACATATATATTATACTATATATATATAGGTAACACACCCTCTAATTCAATTACTTGATTTATATGGTATTCAGTTCATTCTAAACATTTGGGATTTAAATTATTATTTCCAAAGTGACTTAAAAGATGGACACAATCCTTATTTATTCTACTTATTTTTAGTTTTAATGCAAATATATAATATAGTCACCTTTAAAAGTATAGAATTAGTTCAATCAATAGTTTGAATAACGTTGTTTGCATAGTACATAACATTCTGAAAAAAACACACACTATTTTAATTATTACAACAATACCATTGATTTAATTTATATTATCACTTAGAATGTTATACTAACCAAATATGTTTTAAAGTAATGAAGTCTTTTTTGAAAATTATTCACTTAGGTACCTATTAAATATAAATTTTAATATTTTTAAAAATTATGTTTGAACTCTATGCAATATATCTCTCAGACCCTTTATTGCATTTTGATGAGATGTGCCTACTTAAAAACGTTCAGCTGGTATATGTTTTTGAATCACTAACGAGTAAACTGTAATAATATATCGTGTTTCACCTCGTTATAATGGTCATGAGATTCCGTAGGACTTTTTATTAAACGCTTTACGTTGAAAACTAATCGGTTTAAAAAGGCATCCACCGCTTGGGATTCGGAGGAGTATCTTGTAAGGCGTTCCTCACCCTGAAACAATCTATATTTAATACGAGATGGTGGAAAAAATTCAAAAACAATATATTACACGGCCTCACGGGTATATAAAAAGAGCACGAAAAGTGTATTCGATTTATATCCGTCTCGACTGATTTCCTTAGCATAAACCTTTATTGTTTAACCAACTCGATACTCGTTGTACCTACATAACATTTTACCGAAACACTGCGTTATCCCCAATCAGTATATGTACCAAAATATTGTGTAAAATAATAATCAAACGTCCTTTCGAGAAACGTTTGTTTAAAATTTACGTGGTCGTGTACGAGCGTGTGAGCGTGAGTGAAGTACCTACCTATATATACGTCTTATAAATAGTGTCGTTATAACGCGACAATAATCCGAAGAGCTGCAATTGAAACGCGCAAATTCGACGATATTGTTTTATTTCGTCGACACTCGTACTTTCAAGAAAAACAATATAGACAATTGCGTTTGAGCAACAAACCGTATCCGTTTCCGGTAATCGTTATCGTCGCAAATGGTTCGTCCAAAATATTTCGATTACCGACGTGCGGTATTCAAATGATGTGTTCCCAACGGTATTATATAATAATAATAATGTACTATCGTTCGCACGTACTGACGTGGTGATTTCATGTGTAATTTAATCGTAGGTAAAATGTACACGTGTTGTACACACACCTATATGATTCCACAACCTCTCCCCACCCCCAACCCGGGTGTATTGCATTCATATATGCATATTATATATTATATCGGCACACGAGAATATTATTATACCACTATATACGGGACTTCCAAATCGGCATACCTCCCCACATGCAATATACGCGGTTTTCCGATAATTTCGCGGAAAAACGTCACGAGCAGCTGCGGCGCTGGCGGAAACGCGGTAACATATTATTTCTGCGGCAGACGATTAAATTAATATTATAGCGGTTGTAATAATTAATAATAATACGATATCTGCAGCTACAGTCGTACAATTTAATATCAGTTAGTATGAATAGTCTTCGGTGTTGGAGTGGTGTTTGTGGCCGTTGTTCTATCGCACCTATAATAATATCTACGTAGGAAAAAATGCAAATGTCTTTGAAATCCAGAGAAGTCTGCCCCGGTACGATGATGAACATCAGTTTCAATACCCCGGTTTCAATATAAATACTTACTTATTCTTCGAAAATTTAAGAATCTTTTTCTACAATAGTCATTTAGTATTTATAGGTGCCCATACAATATTTTAAACTACCTAATTCTTTATTATAAATTATTTGACTACACAAATTGTAAAATATAATATTCATTATTAGCTTGGTGCTGTAGGTAGGTACCTACTATAAATCGTCAGAACAATTTTACGATAACCATGTTGAATAATAAAAAGTTATAATCACTAAACTTAACAAATAATTTATGATATGAAAATAATTAAACATAAATTGTAGTTACAATATGTTTTGTTACTAGATAATAAGTCAATAAATTACTCTTATGCAGTTATACTTATAATGGTTTTAATAATATAAATTTAATATAGAACGCAATTAAAAACTCGGTATTTTTTAAATCCCACAACTCAGGTTTTAGAAAGCTCAGCTCGGGTTTACTAAAATAAAATCACGGTCCAGACCTTCGCACACTACAATAATATGAAAATTCTCATTTAAACTAGTCCAAAAGTAAGTCCTAGTTTGATTTTTATGAGTCCATTTTGACCCTAAGCACGTACTGGCTGGGTCCAGCTTTTTTAGGGGGTTTGTATATTATACAGTGACGTAGTCGAGTGAACCACACAATACAGTCGCTGCTGTGATGTTGCTGAAATGTATTGTTTATTTGAACTTATGTTCCTCAACTACAGTATTGAGTGATAAACATATACCAGAATAAACATTGCATTTAGCATACACGCAATAATATTAGGTTACAACAATAATAATATATAATATATTCACCAGTAGCGAATTAATATTGAAATCTTTACATCGCCTTTGCATTATAGTAAACAAAATATTATGTTGTTCAAGTCATCCGCCCTTAAACGAACTAAGGACGGGACCGCGAACAAGGACGGGTTTGGAAGGGGTTGCTAAGGTTAGCTATAATAGCGCTTCCCTTGGCACGTGTTGACCTTTATTATTGTTCTGTAAGAAATAATTTTAGTTATTGTCATTTTTGTGTTTGATCAACGTGTGAAATAATAATAATCGTAGCACTTTTTATATAATATGTACAGAGCCATTTACCAGATAAGTCCATCCCTATATTTTTCTTCAAGTGTAAATTTATTTGTAAATAACAACCTCATTTATTTACCGTAGACCATTAAATGGATTATTTTTTTTTTGAAATGTTGATACTTGATGCATCCAAATCGTAATTCGAACAAGTAGTTTCTGAGTTATTGACCTCACAACCATATAATTTCAAAACTTTGGCGTACTCTGTAGCCTGTTTATGTTTTTTATTACTAAAATAACCGTAGAATGACTTTTAGAATATTATATACAATTAACTTATAACAAAATATGAAATGTAGATATTGTAGCTACCTATATACTGGATTGCCATCACTCATATCTTGTATTTAAACGTCATATAGTATAACTTAAAACGTGTATGCATAAAAGTTTTTAAAACCAAAAGTTCAACCAGAATGAAAAGTCGTGTTATACTCATCAATAACTACTTAGCAGGTACAGAGTGCAACTGCAGGCTGTAGCAGATGATATTATCATAACACAAACTCCTAAAACGTATAAGAAATTGAAGAAAAGTTGAGAAATTATATTATAACACTAAGTATGTAAAAACTGTGGGAGTGTAACTCATTAGCGGTCCCGAAATACCACTGAGACCGCATGATCACAGATAATTGAATGACTAATAATATCAGGACAGTTTAAGAACTATGTATTATTACAAGCCAATGGCTCAATTATTAGTGTTTTCAAGACATTCTATGTTTTTACTGCACGCACGTTAACTTTACTGTCACGATATACGACTTGAGCGGAAATGGTGTTCATAATGGTGTCACCCATCCACCCTATAACAAATAAAACTAAAATATCGTACCTATCCGTATATATTATAAAAATTCGAGCATTATAGAATTAATATCAAATGTATTGTTACAGTTTCTTGCGCTGATCGGTAATTAATTTATATTTAGATATAGGTAATCATGCGATAACTTGATATAAAATACATTGTTTAACACCGTATCCACTTTGCATAACTTTACAGGGACCTGATTACTATAGGTAGACGGTGACGGCCACGGTGGTATAATATTATGCTAATGGGTTCTGGTGTCGGAATAACATAACCGTAAATGACGTAAACCTATACGACTTCGCGGAACGTGTTGTTGTTGTTTGGTTGCCCTAAATGTTGCATATTGTTCAGTGGGGATACATTGTACCTATATATAAAATATGAACGAATAATAAATGTCTACCACGAAAATCATCGCTGAATTCATCCCAATAAAATTATAACGGAGTTTTCCCTCGGCTCGGCCTTTTATTGATGTTTTGGTTACATTTAAATAATTTCGTTTTCGTTTCGCCACAAAAACTTTCCAGTTGAAACTTTGTCGCAAAAAAATTAAGAACTCATTGTTAAGCTTTTAAAGTCACCTCCGCCGCCGTCACCTTCACCGTTAACGTTTGACTATACGCCGGCGACAGTGTGTAATTATCTCGTACCTATATTGTTTTAAGCGCCCAAACGAAAAACGTTTTCAATTGTGCACAACTATTTAAATGCAAAAGCGGTGTGACCCTCCTAGGCCGATTGTTGGTTTTTAACAAGTACCGCGGTAATGGTGATGTACAGGTTTTGACTGTAGGTAGCTGCACTCGGGCAGTGTTAACGTACCAGATACTGCGGATAGGTATACATAATGCGGTCTACGGATAATGAATATTAGCACATATTTTTAAAACTATCGATTCTTACCGCGGTTTGTTTAAGTCCATAGAAGATTGAAAAAAAAAATGTTTAGATTGTGAGTTACAGTGAAAATTAATAATGATGTGGATTTTTTGCCATCGAATAAATAAGAGTGCGTCAAATAATATTTTTTCGAAATATGTTGTATTTTTCCCGCCCTAATAACAACTTTTCGGTTAAACGGTAAACATTTAGAATACATGTTAAAATTATGATGTGTCGCGTGTACGACTCACTGAAATATTAAACTGACTTGTGTGCCTTTTTGACGGTCGGAAAATCACCACTCTCGCCGAGCGGCACACTTCAGCCGCATAATTGGACACCCGCCGTGACAGTTGTCGAATAACGGCGCGCACAGTGTGTTCCGGGCACAAATTTTTCACTTCCGGAAACACTATGATATTTTATATCGTATTATTACTATACGCGAGGCGGAAATGTCGTGTCGCCGCCGCCACATTGACGTGCAACACGGGGGATATTGTTTCCGATAGAGCCGACAGACTTGCAGCGTATACACATGCCCCGGACCACGTTAGCGGTCGTAAAATGTCGTAAGTATACGTCACGGCGCGTAGGTATATGCGTTTATTAAAGTATATCAAAGACCCTTTATTTTTTTTACGGTTTATCTTGCGCGGCCTATTCTCCTGGCTCTACCGAATATTTTATTACCACGCGCCATAATACGCGAGTACTCCCCCCGCGACCAACTGTGTCTACATATAGCGCACACTGCTGTAATAATAATAAATATAATGCTATATAATAATAATAATAATAATAATAACAGTACGACTACACTATATAATATACACACCGGCCTGCGGTTTTTTTTTTATATTTTTTTACCATCTCCATTGTTAACACGTATATAATGCCGACGGCGAATAATATATAAGTCTTGTGCGAGGTTGACCTCTATCGTGAATATGTACTACTCGACGCGTATAACTTAACACAGTCGTGTGTGCGCGCGTATTATATACGTATTATGTTTACGACGACACACTTTACACGGATGTCGACTGTATTACATAAGTACCCACTCACACACACGCTGCGGACTTGCTGTGTATATGGATAAAACAGTCTTGCGGATTTCCGAGACGTGCACGGGGAGGACAACCGTACTGGGGACGTGACTGCTACGGCAATAAATAATCCGTTAACTGCGGTGTGTTTGCCAAAAAGAAAAGGTTTTCCGAGACTTAGCCGCACTCAAACGTAGCCGAATACATTTATAATATTATCACAATAGCCGTTGTACGGCCTTTCGGTTTTTTAGTCACTATATCGAAACGATGTGCTTCAGTAGTGTTGGACGTCCGTTCTCGCTGTTCGTTCGGTAACGATCGGTGCATATTTTTCAAGGATATACCCAATCAATATAAGTAAGTCCTAGTTAAATGTGCGAATTGTTCCGAACACAATTTGTTTGTTGAACATACCTGGCTTACATTGAGCTCATGATATTTTGTTGTATCAAGTTATAGTGAAGAAAATGATAAATAAAACACTCAAAAATAGAAGAAAGACGATAGCTCAATCTTAGGGGAACCATTAAACGAATAGGGTAAGTTTAATTTTAATAAAACGCAATATGAATCTTTATCTTGTATCGGAATATGATAATATACGATACCTACTTTTAGTAGTACCTAGGTACAGTTGTAGAATCAACCCCTTTATAGGCCTCTAGAGCTCTCTAGATATCTACTCTATCAGCTTTAGAGACCCTCCAGAGACCAAGTGTATACCTCACATCACTTTTTTTTCCCCATTTCAATAATATATTTTTAAAATTAATATTTTAAGTTATAACCGTAATTTATGTAACATTATGTATATCATTAAGTATATATGTATTGTTAAAAACACTATACAATTTCGGATAAATTGAATGTTTGTATACAGTACTGTACTTGTTTTTCTTCATATCATTATCAATGCATTAATCTACAAATCTTAACTTTATAAAACATGATCAGTCAATGGTTAAATATATTTTAGTAAAACCTGTCACAATCAGAACTTACTCTAGAATAAATAACAACAATATTTTCTTAATATTCGTAAGTACCATAATAACAACCTTTCTTAAAAACATTTGATAGTAATGAAGCATAAATAATAATCACTCCAAAATGTTGAATTCTTGTACAAATGTTTAAATTGCACATCTATTTTGTAAGTCCCAGTCATTTTATTTATTATATTTATAATATATACCTATATAAGATATACTAAAGTTCATTTTAAATTAAACAAGGACCTTCGCAATGGAAAGAACTTCTCTTGGTTTTCTCCTTTTATGTGTTACTTTAGGGATTAATAATATTTCCATTAATAAAATAACATGAATAGAATATTTATAATTCTACGTAAGATGCTTATAGTTCAGTGCTTTTTATGAATTGAAATTTCATAGTTAGTTTCCTTTCTAGCAAAATAAAAAAATTATTTGAACATGATAATTTTATCTTTGCTTTGTCGTATTAATGAATACGATATAAATAAATTGTATTTTGTACTAATTTATTTCACTGCATTTAAAACAACGATTATGATTGCATTATTTTCATAATAATGATATTACCTATAGTTGCATAGATATTTTATTGAAATGTGAACATAATTGAAAATAATCTAAATGACGTATTATGATTAAAATAGTAGTAGTATATGTTTATGTCGTAGTTTCTTTGTCAGTATTAAATTCAATACAAAAGATGATTAGGAGTTATTACAATATGTCATATCAATATCAATTGTATCGATATCATTAAATACAACGACGAAGGAAAGTTCAAAACATAAATTCGATGCTTGTCATGAGTGATCGAGGTAGAATTACCATTGTGGATTAATCATTGATATTTTGATACTATAATAATATACTTGCACAGCTGAAACGCGAGTATAACGTAATATTTCAAACGTCAGTACGTTAAGCCAGGGCTTTGTGTAAATGTATATACAGTGAGGGAAAACGAAAAAGTCGTGACAATAGAATGGGAGAAGATGATAGCCGCGCAATTATCTTTGTGCGAGAAGCGAGTGGCATTGGTGTTGCCAGTAATATAATAATATAACGACTGTAATAGCAGTTTGAGATTATCGAACTATACAATTTTGGATTGGATGTGCGCATATTGAAGGTGTACCTACTTACCCAAACTACTGAGGCGAAGATATTATCATCAAAACACAATCATTAAATAGTCCAGTCGTGTAACAAAGAGTGCATTGAGCCCCGAGACCTCTGCAGGGAGGTTTAGAATTGTATTTAAGTTTTAAATAAAATATAAATTCAAAATTTTAAAATTACCGTCCTTTTATTGTTTTGAGAAAAATATGTTAAATCCTCCTGATACACTCATGTGTACTCTGTATACCTGCAAGACATAATATGGAGATAACTCGAGTTGTGTGGAAATTACCAACTGCGCACAGCATAAAATATAATATACTGTATTGCAACTAAAAGTATCACTTTAACTTTGTCATAAATTGGGTTGGAAAAAACTAATTTTACCAACTACGATAAAATGTTGACACTGTAAGTACAATATTATTATCGATTTATATTCAAATTAGTTTATTCTGGGCCCTTGCTTGTCATTAAAACAAAGCGTTAACTAAAAAAAATGAGAACATACGATTATTTTTAAATTTGATTATTGTATAGCGGTACCTAAACACTAAATATAGGTAGGCATAAGTATAATAATATATATTATAGTACCCACTAATCTTATACATGGTGTTGATAGGAAGTAAAAATGGTATATTTGTTTACGATTTTATTTAAACGATTCAAATTATTTGAACAAATGATTTTACGAGAAAAAATTTCAAAAAATGTTCTATTATAAATGCAGCAGGCTGGTACTACTATTTTAGGTACCTACTAGGGAATTACCCGTTTCCGCCAAAATTTGAAATGACCGATTCCGCCATCGCCCGTTTCCGCCAAATTGAAAAAGGTTCAATTCCCGTTTCCGCCAATCTACCTGCTATGGTAAAATTAATCAACAGTTCTACAAATCACACCCAAATATAAGTATATTTTTAAAAATTTGGTTGAAAATGTCCAGACGGACACTTACATTAAAATAAATAGCGCCAATTTAAATATTCCGAATACACCGAAAAATAAATCAACTTTGTTAAAATGTGCTAGGACTAGTAAGGCTATAACTGATTTTAAAAATAAACTAATATCGCGTTATTCGTACGTAAAGTGTGTTGCATTCAATTATGTTAAATAAATTAACAAAATATTATGACTTTTTAATTATTTTAATTTTTGTATTTATAATAAAACTAGGTATGACAAAATATTTTGTATTTTTTATTTGAGTATAATATATTTGTCAATATACAATGTTCTCATCTCAAATATTCCTTAAAAATAATTAAATAGCTTGATAATTTGATTATGTTTTTACAATTATTGTGATTATTTTATATTTATTTTTACTATTTTAATTTATCAATTTAATTGTTGACAGGCTTAATACATGCATAATATTCCAAGTATTATGGAATATATTATAATAATGCAGGTCCAGATGATTTTCAATTGCACGAAATATATGAGTGTAATAATTTATAGTTACGCCACGTATCCTCTACTTAAACCTGTATATGTACCTATAATATATTATTATGGTCCAGCAACGTGTGGCATAACTCCAAAGGTTCGGCTCGGATGCAAAATGTTCAGTTTATCGGCGTGGAAAGATAGGCACGTGTCTGCCGCACTCTGTTAATAATCAATTTTTTTTTTTTTTTTTAAGTGAAATTAAATTACGGTGTGCCAGCTGTAATAATAGTCTGCACTCGCATGTGCCCCCGCATCCTCAATCCCTCCTACAGACACGATTGTAAGACATAGGTACCCACTGCACTTTTAAATAGATAACATATATATTAATAACCTGCAGATGACAGACATCCAAACGGGTCCAGAAAAAATCGTATGGGAAAATAATTATTGCTGGGTCAAAATGGGCAGCACGTGTGCACGTGTGCGTATAGAAAATGATTTTACAATGTACTTAAGATGTACGCGTTATATATATATAATATATACTATATGTCTATATTATATAGTACGTCGATCCGGAAGTCCGGGGACGGGAATAATTCGCGTCAGACTTCCGGTTGCGGTGACGGGACATCGACGCGAACTTCCGGATTTGCGGGGACTCGCGTGGGCCTTGCGATGTGGGGGCGATTTCCATTATAGGACGTGCGATGGGAATAATGCCTTGTCCGAGGGGGTTCCCAGATCGTGGCTTAGCATCACATACGCCAAAACGAGCGCGGTGCACGCATATTGTAGTGTTATTAAACGATAACGCAGCGGGTAACACGCTCTTTCGGAAAATTTTCCGACAGACGGGCTCAGCATATATACTGTACTGACTAGCTAGCGGAAAATGTATGATACGTCGTGTTATTGCGATAACGATGTATATTATATACAGACCCGGCGTAAGGGACGATATTGCTGCACCCCCCTCCCCCGATATTTTCACTTCCTCCTGCGGGGGTTAAAAATAACCTACGATAATAAATTTAACCCGGGTAAAGTTTTTTCGGGGCGGTAATAGTATCCTGGGTTTATCTTACCCCCGGGGATAGAAACATCTGAGGGTAGGTATTAGAAACCTGCGGTGTCACCACAGTATAGCAGCAGGAAACGCAAGTTTTTGAAGAACTAAATGGCATTGCACGGCGCGAAAGACGAAGGGTATATTGACCGTCAGCTGAAGTTCCACAGAAAAAAATAAATAAAACGACCGAATCGGTTTGATTTGGGATAATATTATAGTGGCGTAGCCGACAAATTGATTTAAAGACGGCTGATTTTCCGACTCATTATAATATTATGGTTTGAAATTAACTAGACCTACCAACACTTATTACTTATAAATTACAATTTTAAATTGTTAATTTTACATTAGGTAGAGTAAATTATTTGTAAAATTCTTATGCATAAACTTTAATTTCTCCTGTCGTGCTTATGTTTTCAGACGAAAATTTTTCTTCTAATATTAGATTCTGAAGGAAGCGATAGATGCATTGATTTGACAATACATTTGATTACTTTGTAAATTTAATACAAGGTTTCTCATAAATTGTTAATACTGGAATTTAAAAAAAAAAGTAAATGTAAATCTATAATAATTTTTATTTATTTTTTGATGAAATTAATTGCCAAAATTGAGAAAATGTGAAAATTATTTTGTAGTTAAACATTCATAATCATAAACATTTTAATATTCATAATACACCTAAGGCTTGAAAATTTAAAACAAGGTCCCTCGAATAAGTTATTTTAGAAATTAAAAAAAAAGCTTAGCTTAAAACCACATACATTTTTTTGACTGATTGAATTCCGAATTTTTATGGCGTGTCATCCCTCAAGGTAGTTTTTGGTTCTTGCTTTGTCAGTACTCAGTACTATTGCAATTTCACATATTTCACATTATTTTAAATCACAAGATATTAAATTGAAAATTATAAAGGACTCAACAAAGCTTACTATGCACTAACTGACAATAATCCCAACGAGTAGGTACTAGGTAGTTATATCAACATTTTGATTATAGATTGTACTATTGTAGATTTTCACGTAAAAATTGTTTCTACTCATGAAATTACGATCTATCGGTGAATTGGAACTTTTCCACGTCGGTAAAACGAGTAATCGGCTATTGGCTAATGCCGCTAATTAATCGTGTGTCGATTTATCGTTCACAACAGAATAGAGAATATTATAATATTAAAAAGATATAATATAATGAAGTCGCCTTAACCGCCGTTGTGCTATCCTATGAACTATATTATAATATTATGTTATTCAGTTATGTCCACACGTAATAATATACTATAATATCACTATGTTATAATATTAGTAATGGACGTTGAATTATTGACACAGCAGCCTCCATATCAAGTATAATATGTTGAGGATTCGAATTCGTGTGTGGATATCGCTCCTCGTGTACATAGTACAATATTATTGTATTCGCGTATTAGTTGCATAATATTTCGCAGTTTATTGTTGTATACTAAACCATCGATTATCCGCGGGATAAAGTGGCACAGCATCCACGGATAGTCGAATTCCGTGGTTAACACTCAAAATATAAATTAAAACAAAAAAAATGTCATTATATTATGTAATAATATTACATATGTAGTATTTAAAGAAATCAGTTAATAAGTAGATGATTAGCATAAGAACTTCAAGCAAAATTTTAAGTTTATTACAAATAGAAGCGTAAAGATATTATAATACAGGAAACGAACTTTAATTCGAAACTAAAAATACGAATAAAGGAAAAAAGTAGATTTAAACTTGTTAAATCTATATTGCATTAGATAAAAAAAATAGTTGTATTGGTAAATAATTATCAAACAAAAAAATTAATATTAATTGTATGTAGATACCTGCCTAGTTTTAAAAATGCATATACTAAAAAAAAAAAAAAATAAATAAAATTATATGGATACTATTATGTTATATTATACTGATAGACATTTGTGTTATATATTCGTGGCCCAATCTTCGGGTACTCTATAAAAATAAATAACATTTAATTCGTGGTCCAATACACATTGCGGCACATTATATATATTATTTTTAAGGTATAATTATACAATAAACCGGATTACTTCGGTGCGGTAGTTCCGATGGTATATTATTCGTCGCCACTCGATACCGTGACAATATCACTATTGATTGCTAACACTAATTTTCAAACTCACCGCGCATAAACACCGATGATTACCCTGACATGTGATTATTACAAAATTACAATGTACGGTTTTCGATTCCATTAAACAGTTTGAATTACTTTTGAAGAATAATGTACCCGCGGAGAGTACCTTGCCTATAACCTTGTTCGTTCACCATTAAAATCAACGTACGCAGTTAATTATTTTAGTCGTAAATCTCGATCCACAAATTACAATACTTACTTTGAATGGTTGTAAGCACAACTGATGTACCTACGGTACTTAAGGCTTTGTGCTTCAGCGTTTATACGGTAATTATTCGGCAACGATGATATCAAGATATTTATTTGCTCTCTGCCCTTTAAGTCTTTACAGTTACCCTGCTTACAATAATTGTAATTGTATTTATTTTTATATTTCGATCATTGCTGCTTTTTTTTTTTTTTTTTTAAAAATACCAACGTCGTACAATTGAGTTATATCGAGAAATATAATATAGCACAGACGTATTTACTGATATTTTATACGCTGGTTAAATATTAGTTTAGTTTTTCTGTACTATTATACTGATAAATCATAATCAACGATGCGTTTATTTTGGCGGAAAACAGTACATTTTTTTTTTTAAACATCAAATTCGTATAAAATAATATTACTAATAGAAAACTGTTTGGTAAGGGTTAAAAATCAAACTACTGATATCAAAACTGAATCAAACTCTACGTGTTAGTGATATATTATACACAATTATTTTTATTATTCCTAGCAAATATTAATATTATTCATTTTTAATATTTGTTTAGAAATTGATTTGAATATGTCTACATTTTTTTTTTGGTTTGGGTTTGAAAAAAAAATCAGAGTATACTTATTGTAAGATCCCATCACAATAAATTATACATAATATATGAAAAACATATTGATCATTGGTGGTGGTAAAACAAAATATATACAGTGTATTAATGTTACGAACTGGTTATAGTTTTTATTTTTTACTTCATACCACTGGGTATGGTATTAACATTTTGACATTATCTCTAAAGCTGTGTATCATCTTAAATACAAATAGAACCATTGTCTATCGTGTGACTCGTAAATGGTTCATTCTCAATAATAAACAAATAGCTTGAAAACAAATTTGAAATATTTATTTTTCAATAATTATATTAATTACAATCTGTACATACAGATTCTTCGTTAAGAAGAAAATTTGTTTTTATAAATTTAATTATAAACAGTTGGTAAAAATAATTTTTTTTTATTCATTTTCATAAAAACAATTTAAAATGTGTAAAGTAGCGCTGAACAAGTGGGACTTGCTAAGAACACTTGAATGTTGATAGACTCTTCTGCTACTAACTTTCAAGTATATAGTGCATAAGTAAAAGCGTACAATATATTTTTAAATATAATAATTTATTTTTATATAAAAGTGTTCAGTTAAAATATTTTTGATAGTATAAAAAAATATCGTGACGAATGAATGGAAAAATAAGTACTTTTTTATTTACAAAGTACTGATATATATTGTATAGGTTAAAAATTAATTTTAACACTAAAGAAGTCATAAGTATAAGGAGTTCACGTAAATTGAGGAAAATGCATTGTCTTACACGAAAATTACAATTTTATTTTATGGTTGGCTTGTTTCAATTTCTTTAAAATGTTCCTTTTTTTTTGCTTTTTTTTATTCCAAATCTGCAGTGGGGTTCGCTTGACTTAATGGGATGAGGTGGTGATAAAACATCATAATTTAAACCCTAATTAGCTTTACTTTGTTCGGACGGTTTACATGGTATTGCAATAAACCCTGTTTGTATTAGACAAACAATGTCGTACTTCACTATATAATGGTAGTCTCTTTTGTCGGGCGTGTGTATTTATGAATTCGGCAAAAAAGGACCATGGCCAAGTAGAAATTTCATTGTAGGATTGTCTTTTCTATTTAAGATGTCGTGCCTACTCCTACGTTTTCTGCTGTCTCCGTTGTCATCTTTACCGTAGACAGGACAATAATATGCGTCTTTGTAATGGCTCAGGACTATTGAAGAAAGTACTTATAGCCCAAAGCTATATTTCTTGTTGCCTTAATGGATTACAACTGGCTTGATAATAATTCTTCTTCTGTTTTTTTTTTTTTTATTTCGATTCAATGTCCGTTAGTTAGTAAACCGTAGCAACATTACCAGAAAAAAAGAAACAATTCGGTCTTTTTTTTAAGATTTCTTCACGCTCTAATGGATTGACTTTAAAAAATCAAAAAAAATCACAAATTTAAAATATTACTTACTCAATAGGACACTATTGTATAATATGTATATAATATGAATTTAAACGTCAACATTTGCATCACACTATTTTTATAGATTTTTTTCGACTCGAAATATCAGAAAGACTACTATTTATTTCAACCACTATATTAAACACTTAAGGTTAATGAAAAATATTTTCAGAATAATAATTTCATCATTGCTATAAAATAAATATTAACGTTAAACATGTTTACTTTTAATTATAGTCAAACATAGGTTGATAGTTTCTTTTATGCAATATGTTTTAAGTTGCATTTTTGTCGTTCGGAAAATATTATGCTATCTTTATTTTAATTGAAAATAGTATTATATTGAAAGTATAGTCGATATTTGTGAACTTCGCCTTTTGATCAATTGTAATTAATTTAACTATCATGGAGACTTATTTAAATTATAAAACTTATTAACATCAGAACAGTATGAAATGCTAGCTTGTTACTCCTAACGTAATAATTAGTGGAAAATAAAATTGTGTTCATTAAATTAATAAATACTTTCTCACTATTATTTATTAATATTCAATATTATTCTAAGCATATTATGCACGATCGTTCGTACATTTTGAAAGCTTAGTAGTTTGTACTATGCAAGATATGTCTTATATAATATTATATGACTTAATACTTGAGTCACACCAAAAACCAATCACTTAGATGCATAATCTACCATTGATCGAACATTCAAAAACAGAGATCTACATTAATAAAAATCACGCAAGAGTAATCACTTACAAAAACTACTGCGGAAATGGAGAGCACCAGAAAAATAAACTTTATTAAATAATATATTATGTACGCATGCCCAATCCCTATGTTTATAGACAAAAATACAGAAGACATTACGATTCATTATAATATCATAATAGTAGTTTACCTATATAACATAGCTGCCTCGGACATAATATTGAAAATATCGTCATTTATTGAGAGAATCTCTTCATTTCTTCGATCATAAATTACATTCAGAGCGTATTGTGTTCCGTAACCAACTATCGTCAATATGTCATATTTTCACTTTTTTGTCAAACTGTACTTTTATGTTGTAACATAAATATGTTTCTGGTTCGATTCAACGAACAGTTACGGTAAATCTGTCACTCCTCCTGGCCATAGTGGTTCGAGTAAAACCAATATTGGTAATTCATTATTTTCAATAAACTTGTGCGCTTGTTTAAATGTACTACTTTCAGTTCAGATTTTAATTTTCGATCCACAACGTCGTTTATATCGTATTATTCGTAGGTAGATTTGTGTGTAAATTATTTCAGTGTTGATCTTTATAATAATATAATAATTTTTGATTATACACCATAATAATATTATAATATATGAAGAAGTAATAATGGTCTGTGTTGGTAAGACTTATTCACTCTCAATTTTTCAAGTACATAATAGTAAGTATTATTGACTTTTTAAATTTTAAATTATTTTTTTTTCGTAAATGATGTTAGTATTATATGTGAACAAATAAAAAAACAGGAGAAAAGTCACTCTGCTATATACATATATTATGTATTGAGTTTACCTCGTTATTGAGTAGGTCGCTATAATGGATTTATTAAATTTGAATTTTATAAATCATTGTTACGATAAAAACCGTTTCTGAACGGACACATTTTATCAGTACTTAATACTACTTATGTATATAAAATAAATATTCGCCAAATTTTAAAATTCAATAAGCTTCCATTAAAAATTAATTTTGATTTATGCTATACTTTTTTTTATAAATTTTTCCAAGAAAAACTTAGGTTAAACTTTGTATTACGTTTCCAAGCATTATATATATTATATATTATAACTACAAAATAATTTGCGAATGTTTACAATATTGATGTATTTCGTTAATATTTTAAATCCAATCGCTTATTAAAAAAAATGTGGTATAAGTATTTTTAATATTTTTTTTAATTTGTATAAGAGTAACTTGTAATCTCTTGTATTAAACTCTGTTAAGCTTTAACAGAGTAAAATTGTTTTATACATAAAAAAAATCAAATTTAATCTAAAAAGTAGAAAATTAAAATGTATATAAATAGCTCAAAAAGATCCAATATATTTGTACAACTATATATAAATTGCCAACAAAAGTATTTGTCGGAAACTTCAAGTAAATATTATTTTTTAAATAATAACGAAAAACATAATTGGTTTTTTTTTGTTTTTTCCCAATTATCTTGTTTAGTATGGGGACATTTTTACTTGCCCTCCCCCATCAACAAAAATCCTCTATCGAAGTTGATGGATGGTGCATATTTTTCCAACAATAAAATGTTTCTTCAGACACAAAAAAAATTAATTAATTAATTAACACATAATTGTAGAATTAATAGCGATGAAATCGCTCCACTATATGAATATAATACACGTCATATATATATACATATATATATTCTTTATTCTTTAGGGTGATAATGGTGGCGCGACTGAACATGTTTGTACATAAACAAAAATGTGTGTATTATACAGATGAATGGTGACTATTACTATATAATAGACAGTTGAAGATAAAAAAAAAATTACATCAACACGCTAAATTGGAAGTAAAAATGTCAAATTATGATACAATGGCCGACAGTGCATTTATTATTTCGACCAGTATACATATCGTATTATCGTCTGTAATATTATCCGTGTTAGTTTTGTTTGGTAACCGATATGTTTTGAACACGTTTTGATGTCCATCTTCAAAGTGATCATACTCCTAATAATATTGTCTATTAATCCGATATTTTCACTTTTTGATGTCTTCCCCAATGCCGAGCTATACCATTTTGTTGTATGCTACAATAATAATATAATAATCAATTATAATGGACCGTCGTAGTGGTGATTGAAGGTTTGCCGAACAAACTGTAGGCCACATTTATATTTGCGTGCATTTTCGATGATAAACAAAATTATTGGTTTTAACCATATACAAACATTATAAACCAACCCATTTAAACATCAGTAACATAATATTTGTATTTACTTTCGATTTTAAATATGACCTACAAACAAAACGTTTCGGTATTGCTGAAATGATTCAAAGGTACAATATAATCAACTATCCACAATATTATCGTTATTTGAAACTCGTATACAATTTATTGTATACATACTACGTCGATCATAATATTTGTTTTTATGTACATTCAGTAGGTTTTGGAATTCGAATACACATTTATTCATTTCGGATATCGAATATTTCATTATTTTACAACCAACCGATGTCGGGACCTTTTATTAAGACGTGCAAGACCTTATTGAGACAGCTTATACTACGTTCTAAGAGTACCTTCTATACCTACTATACCTACAATCAGCGTTTCCCAATCGGTGTGCCGCGAAATGTTATGAACTATGATTATTAATAAAGGATTCTCTTATCGAGGGTTATCTTGAATTGTTATTAATAAATAGTTTGGAAGACGACATGAGAGAGTGCTTGTCAACGATTCGACCACGGAGGAAACTTTTAATGAAGTGAAGTTTCATACTTATAATGTTATCGTAATGTAGGTATCTGTTATTCCATATAAATAAATTTAATATTTATAAATTAAATTATGATTTTAAACGAGTTTTCCTAACTTATTATTAAAATTAAAATGAAAATATACATATTATTATACTGTCTAGTCAGTGTCGAGTTAAGTTTGCCACGGCTAAATATGGGCTGGGATTAGTGTGCCGTGAGTGAAAACGGTTGAGAAACTCTGATTATTTCTATGTATTGCTCGTTTGATGGGATTCTGTGAAACCAACAAAATTGTTAATAATACGCCATGATTAATACATTGTTACGAAAACATATTATTACTTCACAGAAATGTCAAAATAAAAATCTTAAATTCTTGTAGTTCAAAATACAATAATATGGTAACTTTACCCTGTTCAAAATAAGAAGTCACCGGGTGGCCATGAGGAAAACCGATTTTTTAACGTAAATCTGGTGGCTTCTTATTTTGAACCGGGTATTAATATAGAAACTATTTAGCTATATACGTAGTATTGTTTTGTTTCGAGAGTAGGTAGGTTAATAATAATAATATGTCATTTTTGACGAAAATAATAATAGATTGCTGTCAATGTAAAAGTGTGTTAAACGAAAATCCACTATAGAAGTGTTGATTAATTACCAGGTACTTTACCCGTGTACGCAGTCAACATTGACGAGGTATATTATTTTTCCAGGACCTTATGCCTCATGGGTCTTTTTGCGGTAAATATCGATTCGGAAAGGTTTTCGAAATATTATGTGATATAATATAAGCTATATACCTATAATAATTAATAACGTGCAATCTCCGTCCACATTTTAATAAATATCCAAATCATTACAGCACGATCGATTTTATTTTGCATACGTTCCATATTATTCGTAGCTTAAATAATATTATTTAATTTAATGTATATCGTTCTATATTTTTACGGCGATACACGATATTAGTCGGTATATTAAATAGGTAACAGAGTTAAACATAATATTATAAATCCTGTGCGCGGAAATCGCACCAATTGCATTATGCTCGCGGTAGTTAATATCAATACAATTTAGTAGGTACTCCGAACGGAATAAAAGAAACGAACATCGAAGGAAAAACCGTTAAGTATAGGTATTCAATGCGTATAAACATCGGTAATTTCTTTTTACTTTTCTTGGACACCCGCGGGGCTGCTTTTACGGTTCCGGTGGACCACGGGTGAGCCGAAGACTTAGAAGCTCGGAGGGCTTACGGGAGAGTGAAAATGTGTTAGCTTTGTTACGCACAAAGTCCCATTGAACTATATAATTATATTCCGTCAATGTCGCACCGTCGGCCTTTGTAAGTGAACATTTGTCGATCGCCGGCTGTCGCTTGAACGAAATAAAAAATAAGCCCACCGACGCGGTCTGTTTACGCACCTGTTAATCATTATTACTTCTACCTATAGGTATACTCCGAGTACGTATATATACGTATATATTTTGAATCAGACGTATTGTACTGATTTTAAGTCACGTGAATAGCGAATACCTGCGCTTATAAGGAATCCTATTGTTATTTTATACACAGACATATTATTGTATAATAGGTTTTCTCAGACCATAAACAATATTCACGCAGAGCTTTTTGCGGTGACCGAATAAAGGTTTGAAAAACATTTTTTTTTTTTTTAAACGGCCGGGACCTGTAAGTACGATTTCCATTTAATAACGTCATACTTTAAGCCAGTGGTTCATAACCTCTTCTATTCTGACTTTTTTCCTGCGTGGTGAAATAAAAGTAATTAAATAAATACAAATTTTACTTCATGTTAACTGTTTGAGCCTACACAGAAATGTGCCCCACAGGCTGGGAAACACTGCTTTAGGCGATAGTGAGCCAGTAGTGAATACTACCATAGAATATAATAGAGAATGGATAGGCCGTATGTACGACGTGGTCTTATATGCGATGCTATTTTCTATCATTTATTAGTTTGGCGATTCGCTTACATTTCAATCGTGTTCACACAATGTCTCATCTCACATTTCCTCATCGTTCTGCAAACACAGGTACTGTCTAAAACCGCTATATTGCGTATAGTTTAAATCCAAAGATGACGTATAAAACTGGTCTAATAATATGTTATATAACTGTATTGGCGGCCTATCCATTCTTTATAATCAATACGACGATGCGAACGTGTGTCGCGCGAAAAGTGGATGGGATGGACACATGTTTTATTTTATTTATGTACCCATATAGTATACAGGTAAACGTAGAAATCATATTTTAACTTTCGCTTTTAAACGTTTTTATACTCGTTGCGAAGACCCCGCGGGAAAGCGTACTCCACTGTGTTATTATGCATAGGTTTGGCCGTGAACGATTACGATTTTTCACCAACTACATCGTGGCCATTTTTTACTTCATAATAGAATATAGTAACACAACGCACACCATTCAATCGAGCGCACATACATAGCACGTGATCGTGGTGTATATTACTGTTATGTATAGGTACTTCATATTATTTTACGTTGTAAGCGGTTCACTGCAGTTGGCCAATAAAGTACAATATTAATAATACACTTTAATACAATTTACTTATTCACGTAAAAAAAGCTATTCGTACATAATCAAGTATAATATTCACAGTGCATTTTTGTCACCCATCCGTACTACCGACGACGTCAAAAGGTTCTTTTTACGACTTAGCCATGTGTTTATAAATTTGTATTTTTGCGCCTATGTATATAATTATGACAAACGCATGACAATATAATAGGTACGTGTATATACAATTTAGAACGGTCTGGTCGGTTGTAACTCAGTTTTACTCTGTCGAGGGTATTTTTTGGAGAACATTTTTTTTTTTTAATATTATATCAACCTCGTTTTGGTGTGTCGCGGTGAACGTAATTGCATTTTAAATGTGCGTCAGTCGAACTGCAATGATATAAATCATACGGTTATAGGCCACCCGGCAAGAGGTGAGTGCAGATTCGTCTCCTAGAGTCTCTATTATACTGTCATACGGGCCAGTCACTATTAGGCACTAGGCAGACATAATTCGTACGTGTAAGGATAACGCAGCGCCCACTGGTCTATATGATATTATTGTACAGCAAAACTTAGATTTGCGGGAAAAAGCCAAAATAAAGTCTAGCGGTTTTCTCATCCGTCCCCGTGTCGCGTGTCTCGTCGCGCGTGAGGATGTTTAATAATAACACTCGGAAAACGTTTTCAGTGTGCAGAGTGTGTAGGTAATTATGCAAAATAGACGCCACCGGGTTGCGCATAATACGGACGGTAATAATAATTTTGTTTGCTCCGGATCGAGCCGAACCGTCGGTTATGGTAGTAGTATAAGGGTTGGTGGGTAGTGGATTACGACGATAAAGTTTTGTGTGCGTGGTGGTGGTGGAGATGAGAAAATTGTCCGTCATACTAAATAACCTACATGCGTTATAAACCGACTCTAGGTCACTGTTTCTCAACCATTGTTTGGCGGCGCCATAGATATGTTGTTTTTCCATTTACACCTTTTTTTTTTACTAACAAAGATTTCAACGCAGAGAAAAAAATTAGTATTCCAGTATAACGACACCTACGCTATAGCTTTGAGCTACAGTATTCATCTTAAATTTTCGAAAATTGTAAAGGAAATGTGCAAAACTCAAAAACCATATAAGGTACCTTGATAATCATTAATAATTATGATAAACTATGCAAGAAAGGATAAAAAATAAGTTAGCAAGACAGTGAAATGAGTAAAAATTGTTATTAAAAATGCCACGTTTTCATTTATACTAATATCTAAAATCTGTGATTTGTGAATAAAGAGATCAAGGAAAAAAAAACACGCAAGTGGTCCAAAGAAGACGTCAAGAAGACACTGTTAGTTATAGACGTAACACCTTTACGAACTTGCCAATTGTGACTAATAATTTAATATAATATAAACATATTAATATAATAATTTAATATTAATATTTAAAAAGCAAACATTATAATTTGTCCAACAAAAAAGACAATTTTAAGGTTTTAAAAAAATTATTTTACACCATTCTTTGAAATTAAATAAAGTTCAATTGCAGCCTGTAGAAACTAGAATGTGATCTTTTTTTCAGACAGAATACAAAATTCAGTTATCAAAGTCTGGTGTTAGAGTTTTCCCTCCGAAGAAATGTCTGTCAATAAAATACACGATACCAACCTAATATTATCTGGTAGTAGATTAGCTATAGTGAAATAGAAACATAAAAAAGGTGGCGTAACTTAAATATAAAATCAAATTGTATAACTGTATAGAATTGCGGTAAATTTGGAAAATCGGCGAATTAAGACGTAAATTTTCATTACTTGTAGAATGGACTTTTTATTATAACAGTTTTATATATTTTCAAAACATTTATATAGGCTATAGCTGCTATTATAGGTACTATTATATTACTATACTATATTCAATAACAAATAGAAGATTCAATACTCTATTAAATAATGTGGAATTGTTAAATTATTAGTACCTATACACTGATTCATCGATATTATTTCTGTTTGTGTATGAAAAAAAACAATGAACTTAACACTCTACCATTCGAAACCTCAAATCTGTAAATAATTGCGTGTTTGAAACATTACAATGCCCCAAAATGACGAGTTGTAAAAAGTTTGATGACTTTAAATAATGGTTTGCATATTTTTTCTAAACTTATATATAATTCTTTGTTTAACTGAAAGGTTTGATATTCTTCTACAAAGTACCAAATAATATATGTTACGAATTCTTTCCCTCAGTGCTCTAAAATTATATACAAACGTTGCCAATTGTTGTATAAAAGTTTTTGTATCATACTATCATGTGAATTATCTTGTGTTACATGGTAACTCCTCCAAAGCATGGAAATGATGTCTGTACATTAAGATACTTTGTGTTCTATATTATAATATGTATTGAATTTAACTTCAGAAAAAACAAACTTTCCACTAAATTGTGTATTATATATATATGTCACAGTTAGGTACTTATTTTAATAATCTAATAATTAAACGATTCGTTTGGGGTATAGCGGTGCAGACAATATTGTTGGTTCCTCTAAGTTTTTTTGATCAAAACGCTTGAATCACAGATCAGTTTACTAACTACCGTGCACTGCGTATTTTAAAGAGAGTTTAATTTAAAACTTCGTTATTGACCACCGAAGAAGTTCAATCAAACATTTTAAAATTATTGTTATATAATTTTATTCAAGGAAAATTTTTTACAACAAATAATTGGTTATAACTTAGAAGTCATAACTTATAAGTTTTACAATTTTTATATTTTCATATTATTCTTTATGAAATATAAATATAATAAAACAACTATAAGAAGTAAGAAACCATACAAGTTCTGTTTGGTGATCGATTATCTGGGACACCAAAAGTATATTGTACATTTGTACCCATGGGCCATGACCAATTTACCGGAAACAAAATGCAAAAAAATATTAGACCTACTAAATTCAAAATTAAATATATATCTATTACGGTTGTATATCTATATTATAGTATTAATCATTGATTCTATGTACTATCAAAATAGGTGAAACCTTAATATTTTAAACATCATAGTTATTAGTTTGTACAGAGTTAGATTAATGTACAAGTACATAAATTTACAAGATTTTATTTTACCTTATAACTCTGTTATTTGATTTGATTTGTTGATACTTTTTTTTAGTTATTCTTATTTTTATTTATTTATTTAGTAGTATTTATATTTTAAAATAAAAAAAAAACTGTTTTAACTAGAATACTCACTAATTTATAATTAGTTTTATCAAGACTTAGTCCAACATTCTTAAGTGAAACAGCTTAAATAGTATGAGAGTTTTTAATTTGATGCCTAGTAATGCAATTTAATATTTTTGGTTTTTATGTGGTTTTTATAATTATTCATACATCAAAGAACTTGGTTGAAGAAACGAAAATATTAATTAGGTACACATTTATAACACTATTAGTTTATATTCGGTCTTACACCTACATAAACGCTAGTGTTTTCCATTAATATCACAAAATATAGTTCATAATTTTAAGTTTGAGACTTGATACTTTAATATACATGTTTCTGATTACTCATATTATAGCCACAACAGTATTTTATAAATATTCAAACTCATTAATCATTATTTATTTTTATCAGTTATAATATTTTAAAATATTAAAATAGTTCTATAATAAATCTCCGCTTACAATCGGAACTTTTAGGTTAAGAAAATTTATAATAAATACAAATTTATACATATATTTAAAAAAAAAAAACAAATAATACATCATTATCCTGCGCCTAAGTGAGCAAAACAGGATGATTACCTCACACCTGGTCTTTGTAATAAAATCTGTTCCGGTATTTCATTACCTATCTTAGTATAATAATATGTTAGAGCACATCTGTGAATACTCCACATAATATTATTACTTATGTACGATGTATTGGGTATTTTTTTTATCTCTTCTATAATATACATTTTGTATTTATTATAATAAAACATCCTAAAACATAAATATTCTGGGATGGTCCTAATGGACATAATATTAAATATGTTTAACATTATACATTATGTAAGACTTTAAACTTGTTTATAATAAAATACTAATATTGTGGCTCGGCGATGTGATTGAGAGTAAGTTTTGGCCGTTTCCACTAGTACTCGGATGGGTGTCCACCCGGGTATTTAGTGCGCAAAACCTTGCCACACATAGGTACACGTGTTGCCAACCAACAGTACCAACCATACCAATCATATAAACCGTTACAACCGTAATCCCTACCAAAAAGGTAATGGCCTTAGTTGCCGGGCTCTAGACCAATAAAAAAAAAAATTAAAAAAAAATAATACTTATATAAAAAAGCGACGAAACTCATAATCATGGTATTGTAAACTTGTTTTAAAATAACAACCAACATGATTTAATTTTGTAAATACAGTTATAATTGTATATGGGTGATTCATCCCGACCATAATTTGACTAAAATTAATCAACCAAAACAACCTGGTTGCGGTACAAGTTTTAAAACTTGGCAAAAATGTTTTATGCATTTTTATTGGTTTCAACAGTAATTTCCACTGCCGTATTTATTATGTATTTGAATCGATAAGAAAAAAAATGTATAAATATTTTATGCATACTATGATATACAATATTATATCAATGAAAAAAGAAAATAAAGTGTACGTAGATCAATAAAATGTTTTTGAACAGAAATGTTACATTATAGTATAGCACCTACTCTAAATAAATGTTTAAAATATAAGTTCACATTCAACAGTAAAAGCGTAAATTGTGTGTAATATAATGGGATTAATAAATTGTTATTATTAGTTGTAAGAGTAAAAATGTATATAGTATATATTGATTCGGATAAATATATTGCTTAAATTGCAGTAGGTACCTATTACAAATATATAACTATTACTTAAATAATATATCATAATTATATTCATACCGAGGAATATATTATATTGATATTTCATTTATAAAAATGACTAGATATTAGAAATATTAAATACCTACCTAATATTACTATTAGATAATATAATATGTATAATATGTATATCGTACATATATTGTACTCAATATTATATTATATTTTTCATTATTGTTGGGCACTTATACATAGTAGTTAGATATATAATACATAAGTACTTTCATTCCTATCAAGTTCTAAATGTATTTGAATAACATTTTAGTTTGCAATTTTTTTATTAGCTACATCATGGCATTGTCTATTAAGCAAAAAATAAAAATAAAAGAGATACTAAGGTTTTTAAAAATAAATATGTTTTATATTGACATTGTTTATTTTTATTTTTAAAATGCTGATGCAAGAAGACTATTGCAAGTGTATTTTATTTGAATACATTTTAATATTGAATTTGAAACTAATAATAAATCATCGCATTCAAAAAATGGTTTTAATTTTACTACCTTGTTTTTTTGAACAGATTTTTTTAGTTTTTTTTTGCACCTACAGAAACTACTGGAAATATAAAATATGTTCTCTATAATGTACGAACAAGACTCGATTCAAAAACAAAATTGTTCAGTTTTTATTATTTTTTGTGCTAATAAATTTTGCTAATAAAATACCTAAATCTTACTAATCACAAACTGTGATTTAATTTTATTATGTTTACTATCATAAAGGATGGATGAGCAATACAATTATACAATTATTTAAAAACTAGAAAACCTATTTTATCTTACCCCTAAAGTAAAAAGAAGTTATACTTCCAATTAAAACTAATTTCGCCTTTAATTTACCCTATTTATTTCACTGCAAATCACAGATAAAAATTCTTTTTGAATTGCTTTAAAAACCTTTTAAACCATATTTGAGATAATTTAAATAATTTAAAATGTATAAAAATTCAACACAAATGTTTGAAATTTAATAAAACTTTTATTTAGAATTAATTTTCTCTTAAAAATAAATAAATTATGAAGTACCTATACATACTTTATATCTATTATATTGGGATAATGTATTAATTATTATATAATCTTAATTATAATTCACTTAACTTTAAAATAAAGTAAAGATATTATAGTTCCGAAAAACATTGGCTTACAATATTAGTGCTTCCTAATTAAGTATTCATATAATATTAAGGATATATAAAACTTTATACTCACGGAACAATTTAATTAAAAATATAAATTAAAATCTCAATTATTAATTTGATTCGGTGTTCTAATATCTTAATGAAATTTCCCCTTATTATTGATCTTTGTATATACATTATACAAATGTATGGGCGATATTATTTGTCTTACAATAATAATTGTTAAAAAAATCTGAAACTAGATTTTTTATTATCTATAGTTATACATGACGTGTTGAATAAAAAACATATAAATAAAAAGAATGAATAAATATCAACGATGCATTTCTTTTTTCAGAATGAAGTGATACATACAAAACAAGCAAAATGAGCTTCTTTTCGTCCCTTCATCAAATAGTCACCAGTAGTGTGGCAAACTTGAACTTGAGTCCAAAGCGATTTTCGCTATCCAAAGAATCGGGACCAGATGGAGACGATCCGCCTGCAGCTGTGGTGGCTGCATCTACAGCCACGTCCAGTCGTTCAGCAAGTACAGGCAGCGTTAGCGGTATACCTCGAATCGTGACACCTCAAGGTAATGGTGGCAGTTTTGCCAGGTCAACAGGGCCCAGGCGGACCGGGTCATTCAGACAAATATCTCAGCCCAGGAATCCGATGGCTTTCTGCAGGCGTAGAAACTCGTGGCCTGAAATCGACCAAACAGCATCATCGGGGTAAGTTGTCAAAAATGTAAAATACTAAGCACGTCAAAATACCAACAACAAATGAAAGTATAATATTATAATGCATTCATTTAAAACATAAGGTTTGAAGTTATAATGTAACTTCAACAGTATTCACATAAAAAAGTTAATTAAAAAACTGTAGGGGTACATATTATTATACTACCTTGTCGTTGTTGAAGTTTAATATCAACATTTAATTAATTGATAGTATTATATTATACTATCGATTATACTATACTACATACGATGTTCATCTTGGCTTTTAAATTCATTAAAATATTTTTGTTTATTTTTACAACATGAATCGAGAATACGAGAATATTACTAGTTACTACCTAGCTTTTCCTATTCATTTTATTCAAAAATCAAATGTTTATATTACGGTAATTTTTTAAGGATCGAACTCAATTATTATACTATGTATGCGTAAAAGAATTTTACTCAAAATAATATTTAGTAGGTACTGAAATATGTTTAGCAATAAATTAAGGTTATTGATTAACCAAGAAAGTGTATAGAAAGCGGATTTGCGTTGAGTCTTGTTAGCCGACTCCATTGAATTATGTATTTCGTTCACCATTATTATTTGTATAAAGTATATGTTTTTCGCATTGAACATAATATTATGTCACGCATGCAAAGATGAACACAGGTACCATTTTCAATGTCAGGTTCTAAATAGAAAAGTGTTTTAATACTTTGGTTTTTTTTTTTTTATTATTATAATATCATGTACATCGATGTTTCTATATTTTACTGTTTGGTTAGGTTAAATAAAATAATTGCAATGCAGCTACTTTAGGATTATAATATTAATGAGCTAATAACGTTTACACAACTGAAACAAACAATCTTTGAGTGAATGATATATTACCGATATACTACATTACCAACTGAATATTATAATCGCAATTCTCTGACACCATCTGAGTGAACCATGATTTGAGACCGGTGATCTGAAATGTGTGTTAATTTTGAGAAAACAACAAGAACCTACTCATTTTATATCACTGGGTTAACTCTTATAGAGTATCTAACAACATGGATCGTGATTAATAATTGTTAAAGATTAAAAAAACTAAATTTTTTTGAAACGATAATGCCGCGTGGGACCGTCCGACTGTGTATTGTGTACATCAAACCTGTTCAACAATTAAACGGTGATAACATATAGATAACTTCAAATATAATAATTGAGTGTGCACTACGAATAATTATGTTGATACAATCAATGTACCGCTGATTAGTGTTTTTTTTTCTATTTATTTACATACCAGCTACTCAGTTACAACACGACGATTTGAATTAAAAACAATAAATTATGGTCTATTATGGTAAACCTATACTCTCGATTTTGCAGATAAATTATAATGTCTTTAGGCATCAGTCATATTATCATCATTCAAAATACTAGGAAACATCATTGTCTTCAAAATAATCATCTGTCTTGATCATACGCAACTTGTGTATATAGGGTAGTGGAATATTTCACTTTTCCATATGTGACTTATCATACACAAGTCAGTTAACCTGTCGGATATGTTTGTATTATCAAGTTATAAACGGTATTGTATTTAATGGCATAGATGTTTATCATAATGTATGACATTTTGTTTGGAGGAATTCCATTTTCGTTAATGCTTTTAGTTTGAACAAATGTTTTCTAAATGTTATTACAATATGTGACGAGAGTAAGACGTTTACAAGCTCGAACAAAATAATATATTGAATATAACTTTTAATAAAATACCTATGCTGCATTTAATTTCAGATAGAGACGTCGAGTATAGTTGAGTTTACGGTGTGGATACTTAACCCATGTAATGTTCACCCTATTAAATTACCTATACAATTGTTTAACATCAGATTTTTATTTCATTATAATACATAATAGTACTTAGAACTTTTTTTTTTTCAAAGTTGGTTAAATCGACCGTGATAAAACGGTTTTATTTAATTATTGTTTATTTCTCAAAGCATTCAAATGTTTAGAGGCTTATCTGTTTATCAGATTTCATTAAAAAAACTTATTAGCATTTTCGACCTTCTTAGAATATATTGTTATCAAAGAATTTTTCTCGAATGTAATAAGCTAACTCTAGCCTGAAGAATGTATCCTTTCATTTTAGATATTTAGAGTATATTCATTGTATTATTAACTTTATTTGTTCCTGTTATTTATCTTATTTATTATTTTAGTATTGTCAATGAAACAACAATTTAGTTAAATTATTTTTGTAATTTAATTATTAGAACAACTAATTTTGTCGGATGTATTAATTTATGTTTATTTATTTGTTTAACTAGGTACCTCATAATATATTGGAATTAATTATATAAATTTATATTGAGTACAACCTACATTATAATATTAATATAACGCATGTGATGATCAATAGACAAATTATTTTTATTTAGTTATATCTATGTTTGTTTACAGCAAACGTATTTAACTGTATGCATTATGAACTTAATACACATGTACCTATCTTTAGATATTAAATTCTTATTTTCTATAATAATAGTACAATGACGTGAAAATCGTTTATAGTGTTTAGGCAATGATTTATTTGTAGTTCCATAAATTGAGTTCAATTAAGTAGAATATAGTAAATGAATGTTAATTATTGTAAAAATCTTTTGTTATAAATGCAATAAAAACTAGTGTTTTTATAATATGCATAAAATGTACGGGCAAAATTTAACTATAATATCTACAATATTACCATTTACAAAGCAAAGCGTTAATATATTGCCCTGTTTAATTTTCAATGTTGACAAGGTCACTTTAAATGTTTAACACTTCACACATTCCACCAGTTAGTCTTTTGTGTATTTAAAAATCTATTCAACCAGTTAGTAAAAGTTTAGTTTAGTAATTTCTGGATTATATGTCAAACTACAATTTAATATAAAAAATAAAACTTTAGCATCAACTAAAATATGAGTTCATTAACCTAAATAGAAGTACCAAGCATATAATTTGTGTTTAATTTGCATTATTAATTACTGTTATTTGATTTAACGCTTACAATATTCATTATAATAACAATATGGAAATGAAAAATTATATATGGTTCAAAATATAATTTATATCATACCTGAGACTTTAATAATCAACATCACTCAAGTTTTCTTTATTCTAGTTATACAATACTTAATCTTCATTATAACTCCCTGGAATATCTACGAAGTGGTTTCAAATTCGTTTTTATAAAGATTTTGATAAATATGTATTATTTGATAAATGAATAATCAATTTATTTGAGTACAAGGAATTTGAATAACTTGTTGTCGTGATCTTGTTATACGACTTTATAACTTTTAACACCACTTCATTAAATAATATTTAAAAAAAAATATTAATTTTATTTCATCGCATTCCTCCTAATTTAACTTGAAAGTGATAAAAGTGATATGAATAATATATATATTAAATTAGTTCGTAATGTTATGTAATTTCAGTAAACATAGGTACCTGATAACAGTTCTAAAACTTGATTTTTTTGTACAGCAATTAATAGAATACATATAAGACCATAAAAAGTAATAACTAATTATATTATTAAAAATCTATAACTTGTAGGCATTTAAAACATTTTGCCTATACATAATAACATTTGAAAAATATTTAGTGTAATTGTAAGCTATTTATACTACAATCGATTACCTATTAAGTTTTTGTACAAACTCTTAAGCATTGAAAGTATTAACTATGGACGATGGGAGTAAAAATATTTTTTATAAAATACTGAAATAAACCAAACATTTGACCTTATACTCATCAAGAAATATCCTAGGGATTTACACTGTTAAAATCAGAGACGCCCAAAAATGTCTAGAACAGCATCATGAATAATTTATAAAAGGGTAGTTCACGTATATTTCATTCTTATGAATTTTGACCTGACCAGTATTAACTTTCATGAGTATGTTGTACATACCCGTGATAATCGAATGTATAAAAATATTGACTTTTAATTTTTAAGACTATAGACTATATACTATATAGAACAATACACACAATTAATATAGATTGCAAATAAGCAAATTACTTTTTCAACCATTTCAAATTAAACTATCTTACTATGAAATTAAACACAAAAGTCATAGTTTTAATGACGTTAATGAATTTAAGTGAACATGTTTTTATATACCTTATAAAACTACCTATACCTATCAAGTATTATGAAAAAAACATTAAAAAACAATTATTTATGTCTTAGAAAATGTCTATAAGCAATATGGAACTTATTTCTGTTTTCTTTTTCTTCATATTTTGTATTTAAACAATGTGTATTCTATTGAATCATAAAGGTTGAAATTTATTTATTTTTTATCATCATTAGTTAATTTAATTAAAATCTTGATACCACGTACCTGTGAAATACGTAGTATGCTGTCTTATATCTAGCCAATGGGCAGTGAGCAACCAAATATAAAAATGAGTTTATATTATTAAAATATTCGTTTTTATAAATAAAAATTATTTTCATAATCAGTGCTTTATTATTATTTAACATTTTTTCACGATCAGACAATACACATTATATACATATTACTCATACTGCTATTCACTCGATAAACAATAATATTGATGACTTTCACTCCAAAGTTAAAATTACGTAGGTATGTACTTAATAATATATATTATATAAAAATATTTTATAATATATTTTTAAAATTTATCTTTTTCAAACGAGTACCATATTATATGTTTGTTATAAATTCTTAAGCAAATTATATCAATGACAATTTTGATGCACTAAATCGAAATATGAAGGAGTAATTTCTAAGTTATTGAAATGTATGCCCTAAGGATAGCCATGATAATAGCTTAAGAAAATATTGAGCTATAATGATTTGGAAATAATAGCAAATACTATAAATGTGAATGTCATAATTACTTAACATATTATTATATTTATTTAATTTACGATGTAAAACTGTCATTTATACTAATTAGTAATTACTAATTAGTATCGTTAAACATAATTTATCCAAACTTTTATTTTAATACAAATGAAGAGGGTAAAAGGGAGAGTTTCATCGGTATAATATATTTGAAGGGAATAATTAATTACAGGCAGTATACCTACATAGATACTTATAGTAGTCACTTATGAGTTATGATCATTAGTTAGGTACCTATAATATAAGTACGTATAATATTGCTACATCTAGTTTTAAAGTGTTAAAAAATATTCTTGATTGTAATACAAATTATATGGGAAATAAGAAATATATTTTTTAAAGACATTCTTAAAAACATATTATGTTTAAGATGAAATTTATATTTTATAAAATATTAAGATTCCACGAAATACATTGACTATGAAAAAAAGAAAAATAAGTAAACTGTTTAAAATAAAATCAGTAGACCCTTTTATACCATAGAAAAAATAAGTATATTTCATACATAAAAAAAATAGTAATTACCTGAGGTTCAGCTATAGAACTCTTGATATCTTGATTGTAATCGGCTAGGACAAATTCAATTTATACTTTATGTTTAAGTACAATCAGATAGTTATTATTTTATAAAAATTAATTTCATCTGGTTGAAAAAAAAAAGAATAAGAATAGTATAATCACAAGTTTTAATATCCTCACAGAAATATGAAATCGATAGCAACGATAGAAATGCACATTACTGTATTGAAAATTCGAATATTACTTCCTGACATTTAATTTCCTCAACAGAAAAAGTACTTAAACATTTTAATACTGATTCATTCAGAATTATTTGTAAAATAAGTGTCTAGAGAACAAATGAACTTCGTAATATCCGAAGTGGCGCTTGAGTATTATTTGCACTTGTACATTTGTGTTACCTACATTATTACATAATCTTTCCACTACACTATTCTTTTCTTCTTCTTCTTCTAACATGTAAGTATTTCAAATAATCAAATACTTCTATAGTTAATGAAAACTCATTAGTTCTATATAATATTCGATAAACACTTGTTCATCGTAAATCAATTAAAAAAAAACAAACTAAAACACATTAATACAGAAAAATGATTTTAAAAAATGAGAACATTATACTTTTATTCACCTTTAGTTAAATTTCAACAGTGTATGTATTTATTTTATTTTAAAACCATTTCAGTTTCTTGTTTGAAAAAAATTGATATTATATGTGATGAGTCACATGAACATGAATCAATATTGACAATATATAACCGTATGTTTTTGTTTTATGAAACATTCATGTTATAGTAAAATATTTTTAAATTAAGCTGTGGTATTATTATTATTCATTATACTCTGATGTTTATAGTAAATGTTTAGTATACAAGGTGAATACCTACGTCTCAAAACTCAAGACCTGCAGGAACTTCATAAATCTTTTTTTAATTATTTAAAATTTGTTAAACTTGTAAAAACATGCAATATGTTGAAACACTTAATTTATAATAAATAAAAAAAAAAAAAAAATTTGTTATAACTGACTTTTAGATTCCTTAAATTACGTACTTATAGTGTATATATAAATATGTTATTTTTATTATAATATACATTGCATTAGTGTTGTTTTACCATTGATTTTTTTTTTGTCATTGTTTCTAATGCTGTTTTTATATTTAATAAAAATATTATTCTAAGTACCTACTCAGCGTTGTCTCAACGACTCCCATTTTTAAATTAATTATTTCATGGTGAAAGGTATTTTTTTTTGTATACCAAGTACAAATCATGATTATGAGAGTATAAATTAATGTAAAACGAGATTCATAACACACAAATGTTTTGAAATTTCTTCCATAAAAAGTCCTTGTGAGATATATATATATATATATATATATATTTTAATGATATTTATTTGACATCTTTCAATAAATATGATTGTTTCCGGCAGGGTGATGCTGGTGTTCCTCTCCGAATTACCGGTAAAGTTTGACGGAAATCACTAGCTCAAACAACTTTTACCCATTGTGTAATAATTTCCTTCTAAATCTTTTAGCAAACTATTAAAAGTTTCAAGTTCCATCGAATTTAAGACATCGCACACTCATCCAGTGACACTTTACATTATTCCAAATCTGGACCGATAATTCTACATTTCTTTGTTGTATATTGTGCGTGCAATATTTGAATTGAGATATGAATGTCTAGTCAGCTTAGCGACCATTAGCCTAATAATGAAAATAATATGCTCAATAATTATGGTGCAATATTTAAGATATTGCTCTTCAATAAACAGGATTTCGGACTAAAATAGGAATACAAAAAGAATACTTCTATTAATGTTTGAATGCTTAAGCTTAACTTGAAAAAAGAAACATAAGGGTTTTTTTACACATTGTAAGCATACATTTAAATTTAAAATAAAGGGAGTTTTGTCAAGAGGCAACACGTTGTATGACTGTATAAGCAACCTAGTATAATTTTAAATGTGTATATTGCATGTACCAAGTAATAATAATATTTTGAATAACTAAGAGTGTTCACTGCAGCTAAAAGAATACCTTAACCCGAAAACGTATAAACATAAACATTAAATGATTGTATTTTTATATTGTTGCAATTATATAAATAAAAATGAATAATGTTACATAAACAATTGTTACATGGTTGGGGTTCCCTTAAATAAATACATTTTACTTTACGAAATTATTTAGTAATAACTTTTTTCGTTATTAGTTAATAAATATTTTCAATCAAAATAATCCATTATATTTCATTGTCTAAAAAAGGAATATATTTTAAACTTTATGTTTGCAAACAAATTGTATTATTACCTACATACACAATACAATATTACATAATTGATAACTGTATATAATATAGTAAAGTAAATTATTTAACACAAATTGCATGTATATTAAAATTGATAAGTCACTGGTAAATAATCTAACACATTTTAATTTAAAAATATTGCGTCATATTATTTTTCAAGGTGTATACTGTATAGGCAATAGGCATCAATCAAATTTGCAGTTAGTCAACTGAAATGGTATCATATCATAGTCTATTTTTAATTTTATATACTTACTGTGTTTAGTTCCTAACTAAAATGCGTTTAAAATCTATTGCACGAATAGCACATCCCGAAACAAACAATTTCCACTCCAATGAGTATAAAAAATGTGAAATCGTAGCATATTATTATTATTAACAATGCTCAAAAGTTTTCCTGAAAAAAAAATAATAATAATAATAAGTGCACATCATTGTGGAAACTAATATTATACTGCCTTCGTTTCATTCAGATTTTCCAACCATTATACATATGCATGATAATAAATCGCTTTTGTAAATAAAAAAAACATACTGCATGCGTTCAAAAAAAAAGGAATACGATATTTACAATTATATGAACTCCTTTAAATAAATAAATTCCATGCCTCTATGAAATACGTTTCTGGTCCGCGTATCTAAAATGCATACAGGGTGATATTTGAAGTTCACTAAACACATTTTTATGATTTAAAGTTACGCAATCATTAAGTATTGAATATTAAATGCTTATGCATACTGACTTTAAGTCTAGAAACATGGAATTTTATGGCTTAAAATATAACATGACTATTTTATCAGTTATATTTTTCACATGATTCTTTTAGGGAATCGTTGATTAAACTTTATTTATATGTATAATATACATAATATTACAAGTTATACCGTATATAGTTATGTATATATATTATTTAGAGAGGGAGATTTTTAAAATTTAAGTTAAAGCTTGGTCATGTTATGATACGGCTTCCGTCAGTTTTTAGTGGGTATATAATAAAAAATACGATTTAAAAAATTTATAAAACCATAATTTAACAGTGAAAAGAGGGTAAAAAAAATCAACTTATACCTTTGTAAATAAAAAAAAGTTTTATTATGTGAACCTTGCTAGAGTACGTTTAAAAAAAACACCTTCAGTGACTGCAGTAACCTCTATCGTTATCATAAAAAAAAAAAAAAACACTGTACAATTATAGAATATATAGTTTAGGTACATATTACTACTATCGTGTCATTTATATGTAGATACATTGATCAGTGGAATCAGAGTTGTATAGCTATAACTTGTTTACACCAATAACTGGTGTATAATAATAATATGTGTATGGTGTATATAATACTATAATATTGCATTGCAATAAATATTATTAATAATATTGTATTAAACGAAAACCACTCAAGAATGAATACCACGAAAAACATTCTATAATTATATTCTACTTACTAGTTATTGCTTATAATATTAGCAAACCAAATAAATGTAAGTAAACATCATATTATACTATTATAGATGTTACAAAATTGGATTTGTTTGTGATACTTTAAGTACCCTGGTAGATTAGATATCCAATATATAGGCAGATCTCTCGGTTTACATTATTGAAACTATTGGAGAAAAAAAAAACAAAAACATGTCGTTGTTTGGTTCAAAATATGTTTGTGTAATTTCCTCATTCCACAGTGGTTAATATAATTACAGGCACAAGAACAGTTGGTTTGTAACTAATCCCCTTTTACTTATAGGTACTTTATAATTTATACTCATCGGAGAGTCGAAAACCCTTGATGTTGTTTTTTTTTTAATATGTCTAAGTTATTGTAGATTTGCGTAGGCACGTCACGTAATTTCGATGAGTTTGTCTGGTTTGCTTGATCGATAACATATTGTGTATTACTATTGGAGAAATTTTTATTTTTAACTAATGTAATAATTATACATTTGTTAGGTACCTAACCTAATATTAGTAATTACATACCGCTCAAGTTGCAGGTCCGTCACCTGTATGCCGGACACTGCTGTAAAATACTTGTTAATAATCATCTAATGAATTATATATCTACCCTTATACTCACCCACAATAACTGACACCATTTCCATATCAATAATCATATATTATATTTCTTCTAGCTAATTCCCAGTTATTTATGCCCTCAATTTATTGTTCTCCTAGTCTATTTATAATCAAAATTTCCGGGATGAAACACCAGAGTTTAATGATATGATGATATGTTCATTGTATTTCCTCAGTGAAGACGTTTAGCTGCAGATGCCGAGAAACATAGTGTAAATAAGTACTAGATCTTGTTGCTGAAACAACATCCGTTTTGTTTCGATCTTATTTGCATATTCATGAGGGCCCTCTTCACTTCTCCACACCTATTATAATACACCCGATGCTATTATATTATTATTGTTTGAAAGTAATTATATCACCATTAACCTCAAGATAATATTATAACCAGTGCTATACAATATTGGCATAGTCTCTGATCGTATTATTATTATTATAATTTTGATTTACGTTTTCAGTGATTAATACACGCTTCTATTATTTGGAGTCAGTATTCGAGGCAATGCCTATACGATTATACGAACAATGGGAGAATTTCTCAAGATTCCTATAACATATTATAAAATATTATTATCAGTTATTACTATTATTATCGTCACTGTAAGCAATTTTGAAAAAAGTTATGGCATCATTACGGTATATACGATATAGTAAAAATTGATAGTAGTAATAAAAAAAAAGAAAACCTAACAATATTCATGGACAATAAAATCATTTTTATACTATTCATAAAACTGACATAATAATAAAAGGTAATTTGAATTATATGCAATTACAGTTGTAATTTTATGTATACCATAAAAAAACCAACAGTATTTTTGTATTTATAGATTATATTATTGTTCATACAATATATGTGTTACCTACACATATATGTATAGCTGTAGCAGATTTATATTACGTGGAAACGAAATTATGCAGCATCTCACAAATATTTTATCTATGTCGATTAAGGAAATTTAGTATTTAGTCAAATAATGCAGAAACCAAGGTGCATTTAAAATTTAAATACATTCCTTGAAAATACCGAATAGGTACTTGATAATGGGATGAAACCCTCTGTTACGGGGGGGAAGGGCAGTTGGTAGTCTGCGTTTGGTCGATTCTTCTGGCCTCTATAATAAGTGAACTTTAATGTCAAATTTTTTATTAATCCTGATAAAAATAACTGGTGTATTAAAACTATTTCATTATATTATAATAACGTAATAATTTAATTAGATTTTTTTTTTAACTTATACTTATCTTTTAAATATCTTTATATTTCTCCCACACTGGGGATGAGATAGTTATATAATAACTATAACAATAAAAAATTCGATTAAAAATTCTAAATACCTAACGCTTATAATCGTAAAGTCGTAGAAATCGTATAAGCCCCTTATGGTATTAGTGGTATAAATTTTAAAACGCGTATGTTAAATGAGACATTTTTTTGTACCACCAATAAACGTAGATGTTGAATCATTTTCTGTAAGTCGTTGTATGTGACGGGATTTTATATCTAGACACGTCACATTATAAGTATCCCGTTTTCCAAGTATAATAACGTGATTATAGTATCTATATGTAGGTACATAAAAAAAACTATGCTAAAACAAGACTAATGAAAGCTTTCCGCGGCCTTGATGTGCGTGAGATTACGACGGAGTATACCGTAACCCGGGTATAGCAAATGGTGTACGATACTGCCGTATACTGTAAGGCGTTTACAAAAATTTATAGGCCGTCATATTTCGTGCGACTGTGAATCGTTTTTCCACCAAACACTGCGACATATTTTCACGTACATACTACAACGGTGGCGTTCAAGTCTTGGCATCTGACCAGCAACCAGCGCAACCACACGCCATTATTATTATTATTATTATTATTATTATAGTATACGCACGTTAACAGTGGCTCTATTACGCGGGCCAAAGTTTTAGTCGTCCGCGGTCGCATTAAACGTAATGTTATTATCGTTATTATATGTAGCCGTCTTTGGACTGTAACAATAATACGACGTATCCATAAACGAATGCGGTGGAAATTACGATACTTCGTTCGGGACGATAAAGTTTTCTCGAGGATTTGGACGAGACGGTTATCTGCAGTGTCGCGGGAAGGGATTCGCCCGTCTCCGCCTCGCCACATCTCTCGGGGACACGTTATACTATACCACGTGTAATATATAATGCAAATAAAGCAATATTATTATAGTGTTATGTCTTCTCTGTTTCGAAAACCATTTACGCCGACGGGTTTAAATAGCATTGTTTACAAGCGTATACGCGCCGACATGCAATTGTATATACTTATATAGGTACCTAACATTTAACGGCTGCACCGTTCAGAAGCAGCTGTGCTTATTATGCACTTGTTGCAGTCGTGATCGACGCGTTAACACCCAGTGCGGACGAGCGTTAACCGCTACACTAATAATAATTAATGTCATTAATTAATAGTATTAAACAAGGAATTGAAAATTTCACTTTCTTCTCGCTGATTGTACGATGCATACCAATGGGTTTTAAAGCACTGAAAACATTGAAAAAATAGGCGTATAAAATAAGGTTAAGAACTAAAAAATTACCTAAAAAATTACTTATTTCTCACATTTATGCACTGGACAATAATTTTGAAGAAAAAGAAAAAAGTAGAAAAAGGTCAATCTTTTACCTAACAAATGTATAACCCTGTCACTATTCCTTACATATACATCCTAAAAACCGTCAACCTGTTTGACCCGTGTGTTGAACCTTAACATTTGTCAAATTATATTATCAACTGAATTGTAAAAATATTACAATATGCGCAAATATTTTACTCTAAAAGTACCTACAAGTGTACTTGAATCGTTAAATAACTCAATTAATAATTATCTATGTAGTATTATAGTAGCGATTATTCATCGTTTAAAATATTTGAGACAGCGTTGTAGTACCATTATTGTTTAGTACATACAAACGATTTATAATAATATGCATAGATATTTTTAATAGTTTTAATATGACTTGTGAGTCTAAATATAAATTAAAAAGTAAAAATGAGTTTTCCAGAACTTTCCATGTTTTGTATAACAACGTTGAGCGTACATCCACAATAATTGTTGATGAGCATTTCAAGTTAAAACTTTGACGACATTGGTTAACATCGTGCAAATTATTTTATTTATTTATTCATTCTAAATTCACTGGACAAACCCTTTGTATATATTATGAAACATATAACATAATACTTACAGATATACAAAATAATATTAAATGTACGCAGTTAAAAATTAACCACCTATTAACATACATATTTAAGAGTGGTCTCAATTGAGCATTTCAGCATGATTTTTCAATTTCATCATTCACAGAATATGTAAATTACAATATTATTATATAATATCTGGGATACTATGGTTTAAAAAAAAAAATTAATGTGTATTCGCAACGGGATGTGACATTTGTTGACAGGAAGGCGTGTTGTGTATGGGAAATAAAACAAGGTAATCCTAATACTGAAAAAAAAGGGTAGGTACAGTAATAGGCAAAGGTATTAACTAGTTTAAAGGTTGAAGTCAATTTTTTTTAAACTTCTATTAACTGAATCACCTAGTTAGGTAATTTTATAATTTTTATTATGAATTTAACTATAATTAGGTCGTTTAGTTGAGTGTTACAATAACTTGGCTTTTTTCATTTATTTTAAATTGGTCCATAAAGTTAAAATTAGAATTGTTTGGTTTTAATGGTGTTTTTTACACTAATATTACTAACGGTATACGCAGTTGCAGTTTTAAATACAAGTAATTTAATACTATAATATTGGTATTAACTAATAATACTATAATAACTTTTATATTTCTTGATAAAATATTATTAGATATTCATTGTATAGATATTATATAAGTAATATTCTTTATAATATGATTTTCCTACTGTAGGTAGTTAAAAAGTAGATTTTTTTTAACTGAGTTATGTTAATATTATTTTCAATATTAACTTTATGAGGTTAGCAAGTGTAATTTATTATTTTTTAACCACTAACTTCTAACTTAACGGTCTTGCGTTCAATTATAACTTAACTGGAGTTAATCATTTTCATTAACTTGTCCGACTTTTTCTATAGGTTAACCTACTCGGTATGTAGTTCTTACCTACCAACCTTATGTCGGACTCGTTTCGGATACTTCCCCGACGGAGATTTGGTTTGGCGGAAGAGTATCGCTTATATTGCTTACTCGACAGTCGTGTTTGAAGTGGTGATAAACTTACTGCGGTACACAAACTGAATGCGTAATCGCCGAAAACCGGCTGCGTAAAGTAATTGTTTGGCGCGTGCGTTTATAGTGTCGCTAACAATGGAATACGTAATGTGTAACGATATAATATGAAATGATACAGACATAGAACGTGGATATATTATAATTCACACACACGTACATAATAATATTATATATAATTTTAAGTCTCGACCTATTCGGTGCACACGCCACGCCCACAGACCGCAGACACGCGAGTATAATATATCCAAAACTCGCGGACGCCATGTAATATTTTACCCGCAAAGCTGACGGATGAAGACAAAGTATTAATACTCCGGCCTAATACTTGAAAACTCTTCGGCATCCCCTCCACAATATCATCCTCGTCTACGCACTGTTCAATTCACCTGTATACCAAAGCAACATTTTTTTAATAAAAGTCGATATAATAACATGCTCGTACAATATGTATATTTAATCCGCAAGTATAGGTAATGTCGTATATGCACTTTTCAGTGATATACCTCTACCGACAATTGAGTAATCAAAAGACCATAAATCAACCGGTTACAGATCAGATTTAAGGAGTACGTAGAATTGCGTGACTACTCAAACAAAACATATAATTTTCGGGTCGGAAACACTTTTATTATTTTAAAACAAACATAGATAAAACACTTAGCAAATTCAGACTGCCTAGCCCGTACTACGATTGTTGCTTCTCACGTACAATCGTCGTACCTACGTCCTCGCCGAATCACTCAGCGACAACGGGGCCCCGTGCCTGCGCTTACGGCGGCGTTATATAGAAAATATTATTGTCGCCTCAGCACATCTTACTTCGCTGGCCCGACCTACTTCACTAATTTATAATTTAAAATATCCCCACCTTTATTACATATATAATGAATAATATTATTTTGACGACTGTCTACAATATACGACAGTCCCCGTTGTTTTTGAGAAAAAATGACCTCATTTTTTTGTTTTAATGCTATTGCTACATAAAAATTTCTTATTACTACATTAATTACTAACTTATATTATCACTAAATTATTTGTCTCGGCTTTTCGCGTCGTTGACTATAAAATTATGCTTACATGTTGATTTAATCCTGATATTTTAATAGTTCATCATTTAAGGCTACAATATAACGTACAAATATTATTATATGATTACAATTTGAGTACACGTGAGAGAAAAAGAAAAAAAAATATATATATATATAAGAAGTGACTTAAACCAAGACATTATGTATTTTTATAATTCTAAGTACAGATTATTTTTACGTTATGTATTTTTTATTTATACAGTTATGTGTAATGCAAGGGAGTGTAATTATTTAAGGACAATTAATCTTTATTAGGAGTTGTAGGGAATTGAGTTTGGATAGATAAATAGTTTTTTTTTTTTGATTATATTAAGTTTCTATTATTTTCTGGTGAAATTATTGTAGCACATCGTTGCTTATGAATATTTTGCATTTAAAGGCGTATGTGTATAATTTTTATCTGGTCTGTTGTAAAATTGTAAAGGAATGGAAGTAATGATTTGGGGAAGGAGAAAGAGAGAGAGAAAAAAAATATATTTTTAGAGAATATAAACACAAATTGGTACATACATAATGAAAATAATTATTTAAATATTTTTTTTTTTTTTACAATTGAGAGCATCACGAGTGCAACGCAAATTAATAAAATAATATTAAAAATAAAATCTAATGACAATATTACAATTACATCAAAATCCAAGTCAAAATTAAAAATATACGCAACAAGCAAGGATATAGGTATTAACATAGTATAAGATAATCCCTATAGACTGATTACGCAGCGAAAAACATTTAATACCAGAAACCCAGATCGTAGGCTATTCTAACGAAATAATCTTATACAATTATTCTAACGTATATAGTAATATTCCAAAAGGATTGACAATAGCCGCAATGGACGAATTGAACATACAAAATATAAACACAAATTTCTACAATTTAAATTTAAAACAGACAAATCGATATTTCAACCGCCGTAAAAAAAATCTAAATATGACAATATTATGTGATGATCTATATTCGCCTTTCTCCTTTTTGGGTATTAAAAATACTGGTGCTGCATAATTACTTCGACTTGGTTCGATAATGCCGGCTTTAATCATATTATTAATTAATTTTTTTAATTTTTCTCTTTGAATTGGCGGTGTTCTGTATGGTGGTTGGAATATAGGTTTGTTGGATTTTAAGTTTATTTCACAGGGTTCCACGTTTGCACATCCTATATCTAATGGGTCGGATGTAAATAAATGTTTAAACTTTTTTATCAATTTACATGCTTTTTCGCGTTGGTCATTATTTAGTTCCTTAGAAATGTTTATTGTCGTGCCTTGATTGTCTCTTATTTCATTTTCATTATTTTGATTTTTACACATTATGCTTCCAGTTGCAAAAATGTTTAGCTTGTAATTTCTATTATGTTCGTACCATATTTCGTCCATTTTTATAGAATTATTGTCGATTTGTATTTCTTTGTTTTTAAAGTCGATTATTAAGTTGTATTTAATATTAAAATCGTTTCCTAATAGTAATTTACAAGTTAGTCCTTCAATGACGTATACTTTGATTTTATATTTGAGTGTGTTGATTGTAATTATTAATTCAGTTGTTCCTATTTGTATAAGTTCATTATTGTCAGCACCTGTAATTGTGATTTGTTCTTTGGGTTTAATTTCTTGTTTATTTTTTACTAGGGAATAATCTACGCATGATAGATTTGAGCCTGTGTCTATTATTGCATTTTGTTCGTTGCCGTCTATTTTTATTTTTATGGAGAGCACTCTGTGTTTTCGATCCGTGTCTGAATCTATGTTTGTATTTTGATTGTTGATTTTAATTTTTTCATTGTGTTGAATTAGCTGGTTTTTGGTTTCTATGGCTTTCTCGTCTTCTTGTATGGGCCGGTTCCGATATTCTCTTACGTAGTTTCCGCATATTTCACAAAACATAACGTTTCCCCCCTCACTCCAATACTGTTCTTTGTCATCATGGTCGTCTAGTATATCTTTGGACGTGGACAAATATTCACAGTCTTGGCAAAATTGTGAGTACCATATTGTTGACTTGTCAGTTTTAAAATTGTTGCCGGTTTTATTTTTTTCTATAGGGTTTTGTTGTGATAATTTTAAGCGATCGAAACATTCGTGTAAGAAATGGTCTACATTTTTTTCTACAGTATTAAAGTCTGGAAAGACTGTGTTTATTATTACGTTATTGAATTGACGTGGTTCATGTGTTTTTGTGATGATTCCTGGTGTCCAATGACAATTTTTATTGAATATCCCTATGTTTTCTCTGTTTAATTTCCAGTAAATTATGGCATTTGTATTTTCGGAATCTTCATGTATTAAATATAAGTTGAAATTGGATTGATCACAGATAAACGCTAGATCGTCATCTGTAAGATAGTAACCAGATTTGCAATTAGGAATGCCGAGCATATTTAATAATTCTACTGTCTTTCTGTATATACCATGTTGTTTTAAGCATATTCGTAGTGCGTGGGCGCCACAATCACCGTCTCCGGGTACGTTTTCCGTTTTTATGAATGAACCCGCGATTTGTGAGATTTCATTCTTTAAATTATCATTAATTGTGTTATTGAAATTTTTCCCTAACGTAATATTACTAGTTTGTGAATCATTGTTTTTTAAATATTTATTTCGATTTTCATTGTCATTACTTGGTAGTAGGCATATTAAAATTTTTATTTGCGTGTCTTGAAAAATAAACTTAATCATGGTAGAAATAACGTTCCAATTCTTTTTGTCTTGTCCAGTACAAATTTTAGGTAATGCTAAAGTAGTAATATTTTTCTCTATACACAATTGCCTAGTGTTAATTAGTGTGCTAAAAATGTTAGTATATGCTAGTTTATCGTAATATTTATTTTTTGTTATGAGGTATAAAACATATTGTCTTCCGTTTTGTAAATATGCAATTTCGGTCGTTTTTTTTTCTTGGTCTATTAAATTTTGAACGTTGTTAAATTTATTTCTAAATTGTAATGCGATCCCCTTTGACATAGTAAGGCATTGACTTACGCAATGACCGATTGCGGTATCATTTGGCAATGAAAACATATTTACCGTCTGTTCACTGTAATCGCATGGGAAGTCGGTTTTATTGTTATTGCTGAGTAGGAATTTTTGAAATTCGTTTAGTGGATTTAGACTACTTATTGTTACGATGTTTTCTATAGCTTTTTCGTCATTATCGTTTACTTCATTAGTTATTAATTTATTTGAATTTATTGATTTGTACCAATTTTCTACAAAATGTATATAATTATTTTTTTCCGTTTGTTTTTCTTTGTTAAATTTTGAGGTGTTGGTTTTTGTATTAATATTATATGTTCCCCGAGTTAGATATTCCGATTTTACTCTTAGCTCGGGTGCTATTCGTTTTTTGAATAATTGCAATCGTTAGCATAATGTCCTTTTGCATTGCATTTGTAGCATTTTATGTTTTCTCTTCCATTAAATTTTTCCGGCGTTGTGGATCTTGAGTATCTTTCTCTGCTGCTGTCCCTACTGTGCTGTTTTCTATTTTCGTCATTTCCACGATTTCTGTTGTTGTATCGATTTCTGCTTGTATCTCTGGACCTGTCGTAGGAGTCTTTCCTGTCCCTTGAATAAGACCTATCTCTATTGTTGCTCATTTCTCTACTGTTATTTCTGAACTTATAGTCGTTGTACCTATCGGGATAAGGACTTTTTTCCCTATAATTGTTTCTGCCTTTGTAATCTGATTTTTCTGGATATGGACTTTTGTCTCTGTTGCGTGATCTATCTCCAAAATTGACTGTCTTGTCGTGTTTTTTTAAATTATACATTTCTGTACACAGTTGATCAATTTTGTTTTTATAATAATTGTCTATTCCTTCTAATTTTGTATTTAATCGTTTAATTTCTTGGTTGCTGTCTTTTGTTTCCGTATTTAATTGCATTACTTGTTTATTTAAAATTTCTGTGTATTCGTTAAGTCCTGGGCTTCTTGAATTAACTCTGAATTGCATTAATTCATATTTTTTTAAATTTTCTTTTAATTTTTTCAGAGTACTATTATCGTGAAGAGAAATCGCGTTTAGAATTGGTTCTTTTAGTCCTTTTAAAATATAAGTGCATATATCTTCTTCTTTCATGTTTCTTTCTACTTGCCTGCATAAGTTTTCGATATCCGTTACAAAGCTCATAATTGATTCCGTATCTTCTTGTTTTCTATTTTCTAGTTTGGTTTTTAATAATATAGAATAACCGATTGGTTGGAATTCATTTAAAAATTCATTTTTTAATTCTACCCAAGTCCACTGGGTATTAATATTTTCCAAATTTTCTAAAAATGTTTCTGCAGTGCCTTTTAAAAATATAGATAAAAATTTTACTTTGTCACTGTCGTCCCAACTATTTATTAATCCTGCTTTTTCATATTGTTTAAAAAAATGTTTTACGTCTCCTTGACCGGAAAAATAGTCTGGTTTGATTATCATTTTTTCCATTTTGTGTCTTGGATTTTGATTTGCTAAATTATTAAATTTTTTGGGTGTGCTTTCTATTACAAATTTTGAATTGCTAAAGAAAGTGGTATTTAAGTTTGATTCGGTTTTAATTGGACTTTCGATATCTTCGTATATGTGTTCTATTTTTGTTGATTCGTTAGGATCTAAGTTTATTAAATTATTATAATTATTGTTAGGGATTTGTTCTAAATTATTTTGATATAAATTACTACCAGTGTTCAGAAATTGATCTGCCTGAGTTATTAATTTGTTTGCGTTATTTTCTAAAATGTTGGATATTTTTAAAAGATCGTTATCACTTGTTTTGGGTCTGTTACTAGCGCTATTACTCGTTTCTGGACTTAAATCACTTAAATTGCTTTGTGTAAGTAGTTCTTTAATGTCAATTCTATTCTCTGTTGAATCCTTTTGAACTTTGAGTTTTTGTTGATCGCTTAAGGTTTCTTCGATGTCGTCTAATTCTACGATCCCCTTATAGTATCTGGATAATCTAGCCCTTAGGTTATCTACGGTTCCTA
>JANEHU010003938.1:0-13181 GCA_027563435.1 Nasonovia ribisnigri
TATTGAACTGAAATTCTATTTTAATTGTTTCTTTTGGAAAAAACTTCAATCTATAATCCTAATATTAATATATAAGTATATTACAAAAACGTTTCTCACCTTGGCGTATACGTGTAGACGCACGGTTAGCAAAATTTTACTCACGCGACACAGACGTTGTCTTGTCGGTAAGACAAAAATCGAACGCGTATTGTTAGTTGATCGGTATGCACGCACAAAATTATTGCGTTCTGGGTTTCTACTGCACCAAAAACACGCAAAATGTATATTTTACTTTAACTGGTAAAAACACTAAACTTGCTCCGGGTTTTACTACCCGAAACGTACACAATTGTCGTGCTTCACTTGCACAAAAAAATTGGTGTGCCAAGGGAATTTTTCCCACACCACACGTAAAAACTGCTGTACTTCTCGTACATAAACACTTCGAAAAATTAAACTGCTGTACTTCTCGTACATAAACACTTCGAAAAATTAAACTGCTGTACTTCTCGTACATAAACACTTCGAAAAATTAAACTGCTGTACTTCTCGTACATAAACACTTCGAAAAATTAAACTGCTGTACTTCTCGTACATAAACACTTCGAAAATTAAACGTGCCAAGGTTGAGGTACCAGGGCACACGCACAAAAAAATTTTAAAAAAATGTCTCCGCCCGTGAATAAGAACCCCGTTGGGCGCCACTGTCGTATATGCACTTTTCAGTGATATACCTCTACCGACAATTGAGTAATCAAAAGACCATAAATTAACCGGTTACAGATCAGATTTAAGGAGTACGTAGAATTGCGTGACTACTCAAACAAAACATATAATTTTTGGGTCGGAAACACCTTTATTATTTTAAAACAAACATAGATAAAACACTTAGCAAATTCAGACTGCCTAGCCCGTACTACGATTGTTGCTTCTCACGTACAATCGTCGTACCTACGTCCTCGCCGAATCACTCAGCGACAACGGGCCCTCATGCCTGCGCTTACGGCGGCGTTATATAGAAAATATTATTGTCGCCTCAGCACATCTTACTTCGCTGGCCCGACCTACTTCACTAATTTATAATTTAAAATATCCCCACCTTTATTACATATATAATGAATAATATTATTTTGACGACTGTCTACAATATACGACAATACTAAGTAGTTAACAGTGTATACTAATGTAGACCATCTATAGAACTCTCTATAAAAACTCTTGGACACTATTGATGGTAATTATTAAAAATAAATAAATGATTTAAGTATTAGTTATAACTATTTATATAATAACATAAGAAATTATAATTTGAATACAGACCATATTATGCAGAATTACTCACTGTAGAAGTACATAATATTATATTTTGAAGTGAAGCGAATTGAAACTTTTAAGCAGCACTAAGATACTGATTAAAAAGCTAACCTAATCCTATAGTGGACGCTTAATTAAAACATGAATGTAAAATAGTAATCAAATATAAGTATAGATTTCACTTTGTGAGTCACTGTATATAAGAAATTATATAAGAAAATAGTAAAGCTGTATAAATGTTAATTTATGCCTACGTTAAACAACAACGAAAATAACAATCCATAAGTGTGTTTTGTGGCACTATAGTTTGCAATTTTAAACAGTATATTATGTGATCACGGTTAAACGTAGACAGGTCAGGTTATGTATTTTAGGTATATTAGTTAGTTGGTGTATTCAATGTAATTGATGCTCAATGTAATAATGTTTTAAATAAAATGCAATAAAAATAAAAACAGCACATTAAATGTAATGTATATAATATGATTGCAAATAAAAGCCTTAAGGTCTTGGTGAATGTATACAAATAGGTACCCTAAAAACCTAAAAAATAGTGAGTAAAATAATTCACACACACTGGACATACTGCTAAAAATGAAAACATGCAAAAAAATGTATACTAATAATAACGCCGGAATAGTTAACATTTTAAATTTAATACCTATAATGTAATAAAAATAAAATGAATGTCAAATATTAATCAAAACGAAAATAACAATGCATAAGAGTGTGTTATGGCATTGCTGTGTCATTAAAGTTTGCAGTATATGTTGTGATCACGGTTAAACGTAGGTCATGTTATATCTTTTAAGTATATTAGTTGGTTGGTGTATTTAATATAATTTATGTTACTGGATGCAATGTAATGTTTATAAATAAAAATAATAACTAAACAACACATTAAATGTAAAGTATACAATAGGTATACAAAAGTAAAAATAAATAAAAGCCATAAAGTCTTGGAGAATGTATACAACTGCCCTAAATACCTAAAAAATAGTGAGTATAATAATTCACACACATTGGACACACCGCTAAAAATGAAAACATGCAACAAATTGTATACTAATAATAATGCCGGAATAGTTACAAAATATATCAATAGTATTTAGGTACCATTGTGTACTAATGTAGACCATCTATAGAACTCTTTATAAAAACTCTTAGACACTATTAAAAATAAATAAATAAATGAAAGTATTTGAAAATGTATGACCACATAAACACCACTTGAATGAAATAAGCACTAATGTATGTAGCAATAAATTTTAATGCAGACCCCATACAGAATTCCCTGTAGAAGTACATATTATAATTGAAACTTTTAAGCAAAACCAAGATACTAAAAAAAAGCTAACCTAACCCTATAGAGTGGACGCCTAGTGGATGTAATGAATATCAAATATTAATCAATATAAGTAGATTTGTGAGCCATTGTATAATATTATATAAGAATGGTAAAGCTGCCGAAATGTTAATAACAATGAATTAAAATATGAAAATGCAATACCTAAACAACACATTGCAAGTATTTAATATGATTTTATACCAAAGTAAAAATAAATAAAAGCCATAAGGTTTTGATGAATGTATACCTAAAATAGTAAGTAATATAATTCACACACACTGGACACGCTGCTAAAAATGAAAACATGCAACAACTACCTGTAGAATTCTATGTATAAGGATAGTACATAATATATAGTACAACCTAAAAAACTCTTTGACACTTATAATAATAAATGAATATACTTCTATACAAAAAAACTCTTGTATTGATGATAAAATAATAAAATATATAATTTAGTTAACTATTTATGTTTAGTACTGTACGCAATATAATGTTTATATACAACTAAATAAATGTATACAATCCACCATTACAATCATATATCATATATTATATTTAAATTTAGAAATGTGTAAATTATGAAATTAAGTAATTGTAATTTAATAATAATTATGTATATATAAGTAAGTGTAGTGTACTCACTTGGCAATTTCATCTTGGTCCTGAACCTCCAATGTCACTCGGTCATGTCCCTTGAAAATGTATTTGTAAATATACATAACACTCTTGATGGACGTGCAGATCTCGACGTTGATGTGTGCGTCGTACTTGGCCAGAAGGTAAGGGTTGTACGGCACCACACACTCGTTACCGACTTCACGACCTCTCACAAGGACCACTCGGCCGTCGTCCGGTCGGCGGTACTTGGGGTAACCACCGTCCGCAACGTACACAGTCTCCTCTGCGTACGGTTTGGGGAAGTCTTTGGAGCATTCGTTGTTCACCATGCACGGACACTGCGGGTTGACTGTTCCACAAGGCCCGTGTATCATGTGGGACGTCACGCAGTCGTGTAAGCGCCTGTCGGTCGCCGGGTCCGGCAGGAAGGCGCAAACCACGTCGTCGACGTCCTCCGCCGTGCGAAACTTACAATCCTCCGCCAGGATTACGAGTATGTGCGCATGGGGCAGGCCGCGTTTTTGAAACTCGATGGTATAAACGTAAGCGCCTACATTACCAAACACACGACTGACGGTTATATCACTGAGTAGCTCCCGTAGTTTCCTGTTGAACACCCTGGCCACCAGGTCGGGCCTGTCGCTTGCCGTGCTGTGAGCCGCCAGGTTTTCTGTGATTTCCGGCCACCTGGGATTGCACGTAAACGTTATGAACAAGTCGGGCTTTCCCATAGTACGGACAATGGTGATGGCGTCCTGATAGTTCATCTTGTTGTACCGGTCACTGCCCGTGAACGTCGACGGTAAAATGATCCTACGGCCAACCGCCATGGGATCGATGTGAAGCTGTTGGTTCACGTGATCCATGAGTCCCTGATACGCTTCGGCGAGCAGATCCCTCTGATTCAAACGCACGTAGTTCAGGTTGTTCGACTCCATCCGAACGTACTGGTCGCACACATACATTTGCAACAAGAACCGGCCTTGATGTAGCAAACTAAACAGTTCGTGCCTCACGTCGTTGTTTCCCTCGTATCTGACGGCTAAACGGAAGTCCGCAAACTCTTTGGTACTGTTACGATTGCGGACATTGTTTCGTCGGTTGCCCGCTTGCAACATCCCGTTATGCCAACCTGCTTCGCCGTACGGGAACAACATCGGATACAACATCGGATCCGAATGACACGACCCTTGTGAAATTACAATAATGTATCTATATAATAATTTGTATTCCAATAGTGTTGGTAAATAAATTAATAGTCTTAGTTTGTAAGTGATTTTAGTTATTCATACAGACATGAATCACAAATTGTGTTTAAAAGTAATTCACATGGACATAATATTATAGTAGCATACAAATATACATAATAATAACAATATGCAGTTAAATAATAATTAAATAATTAATGCTAATTAAAGTCAAAGCATAATGTCACAGCCCAACAGATACAATTAAATACAATCATAGAATATAGGCTCATAATAATTACAATCTCAACTGTATAAATAATATGATATTAGCAGATATTATTAAAAATTATTCGTACAGACATAAATAAAAAATTGTGTTTAAAGGTTGCGATAAAACGTTCCCCCTGATATCATAGCATAGTAAACACAATACAATACCTATCCGTACAATTTGAACTATTATATTAACAGAAATTTAAATTACTATTAACTCAATCATATACTATACGTCATACACAAACTAATATATATATTAATAAATACATGATATAGAGTACAAATAAATTAACAGCAATTCACAGTGACGATACAATTAAAACTACTAAAGTAAATAACATAACAAACAAATACAATCTATGATTAAGAGTATTTCAGTATTAAGAGTTATTCATACAGACATGAATCACACATTTTGTTTAAAAGTAGTTTACATAGACATAGTAGTACAAATATTCATAATAATAACAATATGCAGTTAAATACTAATTAAATCGTACAATGTAAAAAGCCAAACCATAATGTCATAGCGCAACAAATACAAACAGTGTATAATAAAAGTTACCTAATATCATAGCATAATAATAAATACAATACAATACCTATCCGTAGGTACAATTTGAAGTATTAAGCTAGTATTAACAGAAATTTATAATAATAGCATAGATATAAAGAGTGTATAATAAAATGTAATAAATCTTATACATTTACTTATTAATGTTAATGTTAATACAAATAAATATATAAATACAACTATTGAATGGTGTTGAACAAAAACCAATTCTCCTGTACAGTGTCAATTATATAAATGTACTGTATAAATACTGCACTGATATAATATAGCAATATAAGAAAAATATTAATGGTTAATACAGACTAATATACTCTTAATAAAATAGCAATACAAATTATGAAATAAGAATACAGTGAATTGAGCATTGAAGTAATGTAACTATAGGTTTCGATTAATGAATCAACAATGTAGTTCACCATACATGGATCAAAACATAACACCGCCTGTTGTCATACTACCACTACATGTACTATGTTGATGTACACTGTGTTAGGTTTAGTATAATAATGTAAAGGCTCGTGTTGTATCACACAAACACAATGAATTAAAACTGTTAAAGTATTTAATTCTATGATGCTTGTTAAGGTCAAATAAGCGTTGATAATTATGTGTAATATATCTAGTGAATATAAGTGAGTGAATTGGGACAGTTTTGTAAAAAAAGTCGTATAAAATAATTATTAACTAACCCGCTGGAATGCTTTGCATCCTGTGTTGCGGGTCGATCGGATTTGTGTCGTAGATGACCAGATTGAGGTTTCTGGGCGGACGACCGCCTTCGCCTACGAACACTGCAGCAACTTCATTTGCGGTAGGCAGGTTGTTTCGTCCGTCATCTCGGACCGCATCCCTGACGAAATGCATCGTGACTGGCCTGGGTCTCACACCTGCAGGATCGGCGTCGGCCAGCTCTCTTTCTGCCAGCCACACCTCACGCATGTTCCTGGAACAAATATGGACATGTATAAATTTATATATGACAAAAGTAGTGGATAGTTGCGATAGAAGAGGATTATTAATATATAAAATATTATACCTAACCATATAAAATGTATTAATCAAGAGCTAGTAAAAATATTTGTTAACACATATCATCTAACCTGAAATTGAATGTACCTATGTAATATAATAGTATGTTAAAATCATTCAGTGCATTTAACATTACATTGGTTGCTATAATTGTCTAATAAACATAATATATAAATGTGGGCGCGTGTAGGTGTAGTAAGTTTAAAGAGTTACTTAGAATAGATAAAAACAATAGCATTAACATGGTAATGATAAAATATTAGTCACACAGAAGAGGTAAAAACAATAGCATTAACTTAGTAGAATGATGATATAGTAGTATAATGATATAGAGAGCTAGTTCACTAATGAATATGTGTGTGTGTGTGTGTGTGTGTGTGTGTGTGTGTGTGTGTGTGTGTGTGTGTGTGTGTGTGTGTGTGTGTAAGCTTTGACATTCACATTCGATAAGTAAAAACAATATTGAATGTATAAAATGTATTGACCCCAATGGCATGTCTACTTCAAATCTACATAAATAATCCTCTTCCATTTATTATATTACCCGGCCCACTTATTAGTTATTTTAAATACCTATTGACTCAAATAATAGATGCAATTAATTTGTTGTTAAGACAGCGACTATGAACAACTCGACCATAGAGTCATTACTGAATAATAGAACATTAAATATTACATAGGGTTATCTAGGCTTTATGACTTGACATATATATTAAAATTAAGATTTATGTAGATTTGAAGTAGACATGCCATTGGGGTCAATACATTTTATATATTCAATATTGTTTTTACGTATCGAATCATACACATCTACACACACGCATACACATATCTTTATGATATTTATTATACACCATGGTTGTTTACCAATATTATAGAGTTATTACTCGATGATGTATTATATTAAATATTATGTGTTATTATATATGTGTTTGTTATACTCTTACTCTTATGCCAATACTATAGAGTTAAATGTACTGAATTATATAACACATTTAATGTATCATCATTCTATTTTATCATTACCAAGTTAATGCTATTGTTTTTATCTATTCTATGTGACTCTTTGATAGTAGAGCTGAGACCGTATGAATTGTATTAATAAATAAATAGTAAATAGTACATTGTAAGTTAAGGTATCAAATTTAATACATGTAATAATATAATAGTATGTCAATATAATTCAGTGCATAATGATATGAATAAAATATAAAACATTAGAGCCCTAAGTATTATTCAATGTGTTACATAATTCAGTACATTTAACTCTATGAGTATTAATATAATATATCATTCACTAATAAATATGTGTGTGTAGATGTAAGTTTGGGTGTCTCTACTCTCTACTTCAAAACTACATAGGTAAATCCAAGCATTAAAGTAATTTAGTATAATTCTGAAATATGTCAAGTCACAATCAACAGAGCCCTATGTAATATTTAACGTTCTATCATTGAGTAATGACTCTTAGGTCGAGTTGTTCATAGTCGCAGTCTTAACAACAAATGAATTGCTTGTATTATTTAAGTAGGTACATTAGGTATTTCAAGAGTTGTTTGCTATGTCCTATGGATACTATTTTGAATCATCGTTAAGTAATAACTCCATGCTGGTAGCTGCTAGAGTCTAGTATGAAAGGGATCTGTAAAATGATTTCCTCTAAGGGGATGTTCATATTCCAAGTGTCAGTAAATACAAAGTTTATGCCTAAGTGTTCTTACTTCAAAGACATTGCGTAGGGATTTATGTCTCGCATCAAACCGTCCAATAGTCCCATCACATCAACGGACAGTTCACGCCGCTGATTTCTCCTATTGGCCATCCCGACGCGGCGGTCGTTGGCCTCTGCGGACTCCAGGAAATACAATTGACAGTAGTTCGCATCTGCTCGATCAACGGCCACGTCATTGTTGATCCTCTGATACGTCTGGCCGTGGATACACATCGTCGGCGGTCCTCGCCCTGGTATACGCCTGTCGTTCGCGTCGCAGCTGAACGCAGCGAACGCCAGAGCGTTGTTGTACCGACGAATGTCTGCTCGGTATCTACGACCATCCTGCGAATCATCAATCAACAAATTCATTAGTAAGTATGGGGCGCGCAACAACGCGTGTCGTCCTGCAGCGGTCACTTGACCGTTGTTACAACACGTGGAGAAGTGTCCCCGGGTCGTTTCCTCGCCACTGAAGTGGCGAGCGTTACAGTGCAAGCAGACTCTGTCCAACGCGCCCGCGTTGTGACGTTCTGGAAGAGGGTGTGTCACGCCCGCCGGCCGGTAAACGGGAATTGGTCCAACCTGCAATTTACAATGATAATTAATTTTATATTTAAGTAAGACATAATATTTACCGACCTCTTCGACGACTCCTGGCTGCAACTCGTCGAGCACGTCCGCAAACTCCAGGTCTGCTTGCACTTCGTCTATTTGCACTTCGACCACTTCCACGTCCTCTCCTCCATCAACCTGGACTTCGACCAATTCCACATCTACCACCCACTCCATCTGGACATCGACCACTTCCATGTCCTCCTCCGGGTACTCGGCCCCTTCCACCTCCTCCACCGGGACACCGACCACTTCCACGTCCTCTCCTCCATCTACCTGGACTTCGACCAATTCCACATCTTCCACCCACTCCATCTGGACATCGACCACTTCCATGTCCTCCTCCGGGTACTCGGCCCCTTCCACCTCCTCCACCGGGACACCGACCACTTCCACGTCCTCTCCTCCATCTACCTGGACTTCGACCAATTCCACATCTTCCACCCACTCCATCTGGACATCGACCACTTCCATGTCCTCCACCCCCTCCACCAGGACCTCGGCTCCTTCCACCTCTTCCACCGGGACGCCGACGACTTCCATGTCCTCCACCACCTCTACCTGGACCTCGGCTCCTCCCACATCCTCTACCTGGATGTCCTCTTCGTTCCCGACTACCTAAAAGTTAGGTCGAGTTTAGAGTAGGTGCACATTTATTCCCACTACATAATATAATTATTATAGTTTAACCCGGAGTCAGTGTACGATTAGTATGATTTTGCCGACTTTAATAATAATTAAATACTTATAGTAGAATGTATCTTATTACTTTTAGCAAAGAATATATCATTATATCTATATAAAAATACACCTAGTCATAACCAACTGTAACCATCATAACTATCATTCATAATTGACCTGAGATTTTCAAGAGGAAAAATTCAACCTCAATAACATCAGTGCAATTAAAAAATTCACACAAGAACGTTTATTTGGTTGTACATTCATACATATTTATAATTTTTCTTAGGATGAAAATAACAACAAAAAATGTATTGCGCTCTTAACTCTGTAACTCCACCTAAATCTGAGATCTGCCTGTATATAAAAAATTAATTGCAATAAAGTATATGATAATTGATTTAGACATTGCTCAGAGTACCACATGTGAAATGATAAAATACCTATCTAGTACACAACTTTCAAATAAAGGAGTGTGTGGTAGTAATATTGAGCACTGTGTAAGAAAATGTTTAAGTACCTGTAATGAAAGTTAAAATACAGTGAGTTAACTGTAACTCACACGACGTGTCCCGTATGAATGGGCTTACAGTTAAAATAATTTTTATACAGAACTTTTACTTACAACAATACAAAGAAGAACATTTAATCGTATTTCAATAAAGAATATTTAATAAACATATAAATTATAGAATTGTGTTAGGTTAGGTTCAATAATAGGTTTTGCAGTATCAATAACAACAATAAGTATAGGTATCAGAATAATTATTTGTTTTCGAACAGCAATGTTGTTCAAGGTATTTTTCAAAGAATAAGAATAAAAAAACAGCGATAACGAAAAAAAGAGTGTAATTTATACAGGACTTTAATCGGTTGTGTATTCATACATATTTATAATCTCGTGTCGGTTAGATAAAGTTATGTAGATATGTAGATTATGTGTAACTATAATGTGTAATGTGAATTATGTGCAACTATAATGGGCAAAGTGAAGATTAAGTACGTAAGTACTTAGGTTAGACATTACTCACTGTCGTCGGAGGGGTGTGTGAAGTATGATAATTACACATTGCTAATAACCGATAGTAATAAAACAAATAATATAGTGGTTCCTAGTCATATAATGTTAGTATAGTTCTATTAACCGTTATAGTATAGTATTTATATTGCTTGGTTAATGAGTAAGTTTTATACAAATGTGCAGTTTGTAGGTTAATGTATGTTTTGTATTTTGTAGGATAGGGAACAATTAAAAAGTGTATAAGAAATCATTATGAATGCCTATATTAAAAGTAAATTTAAAATACAGAGATGCATGACTAACTGTAATTACTACTCGTAGTCATTGGAGGCCACACTATGAGCACTGTACAATTAATAATGCTGTAGTAATATTTAACTACACATTTTTCTAAGTTCTGCCTAACCTAACCTTAATGCAATATAATAATGAAATGTAAGTACTGCTGAATGTATGTAACCACCTAAAATTGACATTGTAGTAGTATTGAGATAGTAAAAGACTTTGTAGTGACTTTTGCTAAGTAAAACATGTTGCTGTTGTGCTGTAGTGCAGGGTCTAAAACAGTGTACATAATATTTTGTTATTAAGTAATATTAAGTAATATTGAAAACGTCAAGTATTTTGTTATTTTGGGTAACATTTAAAATTACCTAAACCAAAATCTAATCTCTGGCCAGCATAACCAATAATAAGTATTATTTATAATAATAATAAATGTAAGTATCTACTATAAAATGTACTTATATAAAAATAAAGTATGAGAAGGTATTGAAATAATCTTAACACTACTGAGAATAACACATGTGAAATGATAAAAAAACTATCTAGTACATACACAATTTACAAATAAAGGAGAGAGAGCTAGTTAGTAGAGAGCTATTCTAGGATAACTTTGTGTAGTAGTAATATTAAAATGTAAAACATTTATGGTATAGTATAAAGAAATGTAGGAATCAAAATAATTATTTGGTTCAGTCAACGGTATCAATGTGTTTAATATGCAATAACACCATTAACACTATTGTTCAAGTTATGTGAAATTATATCAATATATGAAGTCGAATGTAAATTCAGGCTTTTAGTTTTCAAGAATGCCGTACCTAGTCAGTATAGTATAGTATGGTAAAGTATAATTAGTATACTAACGGAGACACTATACTTATTGTCATTAAATTTAATAATTACATGTCGTGGAATAAACTGATACTGATGAAATGAAATTACCGCTACCCTATGTAAAGTAATTTCCATATTGTAAAAGTATAGGTACACGCATTGGACCGTTGTCGACATACAAAACATAACACAACTCACCGTCAAAAAGTACACAGGTAGGTATTTATTATGTTTGGCGGCATACTCGTGCAGTAGGTTTATGTTGTAATAAAAACGTTGAATATCGTCAAGTCAAGTTAGGCAGCTTCTTATAAAACACAAGTTCGTGTACACATCGGGTGTATTAAACTCATGAGAGTACACAACGGTATTAGTGGCAAAGTAACAAAGTGTATTTACAGCCAAGTAACCATGATATTATACACTCACCAGAGACGGCACCGCTGTGTGTGACAGGTGGCGGCGTCGTGCATCTCCTACGACGTAGTCAACACCAGCGACGAAATGCCTGGAACACAGCTTGGATGTGCGGTTCACGGCGAGACCGCGGTCCACCACAAACGCCACCCACTCGAGACGACGTAAGCCATTTGGAAATCTAAAGGTCACAATACAATAATCATTACGTCGATATTCATTAACGCGTTGTGTGAAATCGTAAATACCCGTGAACTGAAACGCCATCGATATCGTCCACATTCCCACATATCACACAGCGTTTGACCATCGTGACGGGGCAGCCTAAAGAGTGAAGTTTTAATGATGTAGTTTAACATTTTTAAAATGTCAAGTGAAAAAAATTATATTGCTAATCAGTGTGTTATCAGTGTGTGTACTATTTTTAGAAAGACGGTGAATATTATTATTATTATGTTATTGTCATTAAATTTGTGTACGGTCTTCAAACGAACTCGCGTATAAATCTACGTCCGGTTATGAACACCGAACGCGAATAATATTTCGAAGAGCTAGTGTAATAACAATAATAACAATACACGTGTTTTAGTATGAAAAGTGTTACTCACTTGTATGAAAAGCGGCGTTCGATGGCCTAAAAAAAAATTACGTTCTGTTAATTATACACAACGTATGCGCTCGCGCGTGTAAAAGGCGTCCGAAATGCGCACAAAAAAGTTAAGGGAACTAAGAAAACAGAGAAAAATTAACTTTTCGGTGCGCTAAGACGTTCGCCGTACGGACACTGGGCACAAGTTGACGTTTGATGACACGGCGCGTTTCACGTCGCTAAAGTTTTTCCCCGCGCGGCTACTCACTCCACCGATAACGTCAGGTTAGGTACGCGTTACTCATAAGTCATAATCTTAAATCTTATGGCAGTACTGTAGTATTGCGTTTATTATATATATAATATATATATAATAATAATAATAATAATATAATATAAATCAAATAATTGTAATCAAATATTAACGCACGTAATTAATATAACAATAATAAGTATAATACAGCATTATTAAACTTCAATATCTATTGAAATATAGAAGTACCTATATCAATTGACACCGTCTTAGCGTTTTGTGGGTACTCATATATATAAAAAAAAAATATATAGCAGTTAAACTACCTATGTAGCTATGCTCGACTACATTTTACTTAATTTTACTTAGTCCTATCTCATCACCGACATTAGGCACCCACGCTTAATTAAGTCGGTTCAATCAATACCATGCACCTACTCT
>JANEHU010003939.1:0-11685 GCA_027563435.1 Nasonovia ribisnigri
CATATATATTAAAATTAAGATTTATGTAGATTTGAAGTAGACATGCCATTGGGGTCAATACATTTTATATATTCAATATTGTTTTTACGTATCGAATCATACACATCTACACACACGCATACACATATCTTTATGATATTTATTATACACCATGGTTGTTTACCAATATTATAGAGTTATTACTTGATGATGTATTATATTAAATATTATGTGTTATTATATATGTGTTTGTTATACTCTTACTCTTATGCCAATACTATAGAGTTAAATGTACTGAATTATATAACACATTTAATGTATCATCATTCTATTTTATCATTACCAAGTTAATCCTATTGTTTTTATCTATTCTATGTGACTCTTTGATAGTAGAGCTGAGACCGTATGAATTGTATTAATAAATAAATAGTAAATAGTACATTATAAGTTAAGGTATCAAATTTAATGCATGTATTAATATAATAGTATGTCAATATAATTCAGTGCATAATGATATGAATAAAATATAAAACATTAGAGCCCTAAGTATTATTCAATGTGTTACATAATTCAGTACATTTAACTCTATGAGTATTAATATAATATATCATTCACTAATAAATATGTGTGTGTAGATGTAAGTTTGGGTGTCTCTACTCTCTACTTCAAAACTACATGGGTAAATCCAAGCATTAAAGTAATTTAGTATAATTCTGAAATATGTCAAGTCACAATCAACAGAGCCCTATGTAATATTTAACGTTCTATCATTGAGTAATGACTCTTAGGTTGAGTCATTAAATGAATTGCTTGTATTATTTAAGTAGGTACATTAGGTATTTCAACTTTCAAGACAGTTGTTTGCTATGTCCTATGGATACTATTTTGAATCATCGTTAAGTAATAACTCCATGCTGGTAGCTGCTAGAGTCTAGTATGAAAGGGATGTGTAAAATGATTTCCTCTAAGGGGATGTTCATATTCCAAGTGTCAGTAAATGCAAAGTTTATGCCTAAGTGTTCTTACTTCAAAGACATTGCGTAGGGATTTATGTCTCGCATCAAACCGTCCAATAGTCCCATCACATCAACGGACAGTTCACGCCGCTGATTTCTCCTATTGGCCATCCCGACGCGGCGGTCGTTGGCCTCTGCGGACTCCAGGAAATACAATTGACAGTAGTTCGCATCTGCTCGATCAACGGCCACGTCATTGTTGATCCTCTGATACGTCTGGCCGTGGATACACATCGTCGGCGGTCCTCGCCCTGGTATACGCCTGTCGTTCGCGTCGCAGCTGAACGCAGCGAACGCCAGAGCGTTGTTGTACCGACGAATGTCTGCTCGGTATCTACGACCATCCTGCGAATCATCAATCAACAAATTCATTAGTAAGTATGGGGCGCGCAACAACGCGTGTCGTCCTGCAGCGGTCACTTGACCGTTGTTACAACACGTGGAGAAGTGTCCCCGGGTCGTTTCCTCGCCACTGAAGTGGCGAGCGTTACAGTGCAAGCAGACTCTGTCCAACGCGCCCGCGTTGTGACGTTCTGGAAGAGGGTGTGTCACGCCCGCCGGCCGGTAAACGGGAATTGGTCCAACCTGCAATTTACAATGATAATTAATTTTATATTTAAGTAAGACATAATATTTACCGACCTCTTCGACGACTCCTGGCTGCAACTCGTCGAGCACGTCCGCAAACTCCAGGTCTGCTTGCACTTCGTCTATTTGCACTTCGACCACTTCCACGTCCTCTCCTCCATCAACCTGGACATCGACCACTTCCATGTCCTCCTCCGGGTACTCGGCCCCTTCCACCTCCTCCACCGGGACACCGACCACTTCCACGTCCTCTCCTCCATCTACCTGGACTTCGACCAATTCCACATCTTCCACCCACTCCATCTGGACATCGACCACTTCCATGTCCTCCTCCGGGTACTCGGCCCCTTCCACCTCCTCCACCGGGACACCGACCACTTCCACGTCCTCTCCTCCATCTACCTGGACTTCGACCAATTCCACATCTTCCACCCACTCCATCTGGACATCGACCACTTCCATGTCCTCCACCCCCTCCACCAGGACCTCCTCCTTCCACCTCTTCCACCGGGACGCCGACGACTTCCATGTCCTCCACCACCTCTACCTGGACCTCGGCTCCTCCCACATCCTCTACCTGGATGTCCTCTTCGTTCCCGACTACCTAAAAGTTAGGTCGAGTTTAGAGTAGGTGCACATTTATTCCCACTACATAATATAATTATTATAGTTTAACCCGGAGTCAGTGTACGATTAGTATGATTTTGCCGACTTTAATAACAATTAAATACTTATAGTAGAATGTATCTTATTACTTTTAGCAAAGAATATATCATTATATCTATATAAAAATACACCTAGTCATAACCAACTGTAACCATCATAACTATCATTCATAATTGACCTGAGATTTTCAAGAGGAAAAATTCAACCTCAATAACATCAGTGCAATTAAAAAATTCACACAAGAACGTTTATTTGGTTGTACATTCATACATATTTATAATTTTTCTTAGGATGAAAATAACAACAAAAAATGTATTGCGCTCTTAACTCTGTAACTCCACCTAAATCTGAGATCTGCCTGTATATAAAAAATTAATTGCAATAAAGTATATGATAATTGATTTAGACATTGCTCAGAGTACCACATGTGAAATGATAAAATACCTATCTAGTACACAACTTTCAAATAAAGGAGTGTGTGGTAGTAATATTGAGCACTGTGTAAGAAAATGTTTAAGTACCTATAATGAAAGTTAAAATACAGTGAGTTAACTGTAACTCACACGGCGTGTCCCGTATGAATGGGCTTACAGTTAAAATAATTTTTATACAGAACTTTTACTTACAACAATACAAAGAAGAACATTTAATCGTATTTCAATAAAGAATATTTAATAAACATATAAATTATAGAATTGTGTTAGGTTAGGTTCAATAATAGGTTTTGCAGTATCAATAACAACAATAAGTATAGGTATCAGAATAATTATTTGTTTTCGAACAGCAATGTTGTTCAAGGTATTTTTCAAAGAATAAGAATAAAATAACAGCGATAACGAAAAAAAGAGTGTAATTTATACAGGACTTTAATCGGTTGTGTATTCATACATATTTATAATCTCGTGTCGGTTAGATAAAGTTATGTAGATATGTAGATTATGTGTAACTATAATGTGTAATGTGAATTATGTGCAACTATAATGGGCAAAGTGAAGATTAAGTACGTAAGTACTTAGGTTAGACATTACTCACTGTCGTCGGAGGGGTGTGTGAAGTATGATAATTACACATTGCTAATAACCGATAGTAATAAAACAAATAATATAGTGGTTCCTAGTCATATAATGTTAGTATAGTTCTATTAACCGTTATAGTATAGTATTTATATTGCTTGGTTAATGAGTAAGTTTTATACAAATGTGCAGTTTGTAGGTTAATGTATGTTTTGTATTTTGTAGGATAGGGAACAATTAAAAAGTGTATAAGAAATCATTATGAATGCCTATATTAAAAGTAAATTTAAAATACAGAGATGCATGACTAACTGTAATTACTACTCGTAGTCATTGGAGGCCACACTATGAGCACTGTACAATTAATAATGCTAATATTTAACTACACATTTTTCTAAGTTCTGCCTAACCTAACCTTAATGCAATATAATAATGAAATGTAAGTACTGCTGAATGTATGTAACCACCTAAAATTGACATTGTAGTTGTATTGAGATAGTAAAAGACTTTGTAGTGACTTTTGCTAAGTAAAACATGTTGCTGTTGTGCTGTAGTGCAGGGTCTAAAACAGTGTACATAATATTTTGTTATTAAGTAATATTAAGTAATATTGAAAACGTTCAAGTATTTTGTTATTTTGGGTAACATTTAAAATTACCTAAACCAAAATCTAATCTCTGGCCAGCCTAACCAATAATAAGTATTATTTATAATAATAATAAATGTAAGTATCTACTATAAAATGTACTTATATAAAAATAAAGTATGAGAAGGTATTGAAATAATCTTAACACTACTGGGAATAACACATGTGAAATGATAAAAAAACTATCTAGTACATACACAATTTACAAATAAAGGAGAGAGAGCTAGTTAGTAGAGAGCTATTCTAGGATAACTTTGTGTAGTAGTAATATTAAAATGTAAAACATTTATGGTATAGTATAAAGAAATGTAGGAATCAAAATAATTATTTGGTTCAGTCAACGGTATCAATGTGTTTAATATGCAATAACACCATTAACACTATTGTTCAAGTTATGTGAAATTATATCAATATATGAAGTCGAATGTAAATTCAGGCTTTTAGTTTTAGTTTTAGTATAGTATGGTAAAGTATAATTAGTATACTAACGGAGACACTATACTTATTGTCATTAAATTTAATAATTACATGTCGTGAAATAAACTGATACTGATGAAATGAAATTACCGCTACCCTATGTAAAGTAATTTCCATATTGTAAAAGTATAGGTACACGCATTGGACCGTTGTCGACATACAAAACATAACACAACTCACCGTCAAAAAGTACACAGGTAGGTATTTATTATGTTTGGCGGCATACTCGTGCAGTAGGTTTATGTTGTAATAAAAACGTTGAATATCGTCAAGTCAAGTTAGGCAGCTTCTTATAAAACACAAGTTCGTGTACACATCGGGTGTATTAAACTCATGAGAGTACACAACGGTATTAGTGGCAAAGTAACAAAGTGTATTTACAGCCAAGTAACCATGATATTATACACTCACCAGAGACGGCACCGCTGTGTGTGACAGGTGGCGGCGTCGTGCATCTCCTACGACGTAGTCAACACCAGCGACGAAATGCCTGGAACACAGCTTGGATGTGCGGTTCACGGCAAGACCGCGGTCCACCACAAACGCCACCCACTCGAGACGACGTAAGCCATTTGGAAATCTAAAGGTCACAATACAATAATCATTACGTCGATATTCATTAACGCGTTGTGTGAAATCGTAAATACCCGTGAACTGAAACGCCATCGATATCGTCCACATTCCCACATATCACACAGCGTTTGACCATCGTGACGGGGCAGCCTAAAGAGTGAAGTTTTAATGATGTAGTTTAACATTTTTAAAATGTCAAGTGAAAAAAATTATATTGCTAATCAGTGTGTTATCAGTGTGTGTACTATTTTTAGAAAGACGGTGAATATTATTATTATTATGTTATTGTCATTAAATTTGTGTACGGTCTTAAAACGAACTCGCGTATAAATCTACGTCCGGTTATGAACACCGAACGCGAATAATATTTCGAAGAGCTAGTGTAATAACAATAATAACAATACACGTGTTTTAGTATGAAAAGTGTTACTCACTTGTATGAAAAGCGGCGTTCGATGGCCTAAAAAAAAATTACGTTCTGTTAATTATACACAACGTATGCGCTCGCGCGTGTAAAAGGCGTCCGAAATGCGCACAAAAAAGTTAAGGGAACTAAGAAAACAGAGAAAAATTAACTTTTCGGTGCGCTAAGACGTTCGCCGTACGGACACTGGGCACAAGTTGACGTTTGATGACACGGCGCGTTTCACGTCGCTAAAGTTTTTCCCCGCGCGGCTACTCACTCCACCGATAACGTCAGGTTAGGTACGCGTTACTCATAAGTCATAATCTTAAATCTTATGGCAGTACTGTAGTATTGCGTTTATTATATATATAATATATATATAATAATAATAATAATAATATAATATAAATCAAATAATTGTAATCAAATATTAACGCACGTAATTAACATAACAATAATAAGTATAATACAGCATTATTAAACTTCAATACCTTGACACCGTCTTAGCGTTTTGTGGGTACTCATATAGTATATAAAAAAAAAATATATAGCAGTTAAACTACCTATGTAGCTATGCTCGACTACATTTTACTTAATTTTACTTAGTCCTATCTCATCACCGACATTAGGCACCCACGCTTAATTAAGTCGGTTCAATCAATACCATGCACCTACTCTTTAAGTAGATGGGTAGGTAAACTAAATTTTTCACTACCCATTAAGGCATTAACATTCAAATACATATACGCATATAGTTATTATTACAATATGCTTAGTATGTGTATATATACCTATTAAGCAGACAATACAAAACTCATAGGTAACTGCTATTGTAAGTAGCTCTATAACACTATTCAACCACCTCCACCAACTACTTTACAAAATGTAATACAACAGTATTGTATAAGTATACAAATGTTGCTGTGTCATTATATCATTGTGAAAACTACATTTTACTTCCAATAATAGTCCTACCCTATCACCGACATTATACTTTGTATTAGGTAACCGTACTCAGTTAGTTCAATCAATATCATGTAAGTACCTACTCTTTAAGTAGGTAAACTACAAATATAATAACATATATTAGGTACCTACTACTGTGACTTATAAGTAGGTATCTGCTATGTACATATTACGTGCGTACGCATGAGTTATAACTATTGTGAGTATTTAATTTCACTATTTAATCGCCTCGAACAACCAAGTCCCTTACACGGTGCAATAGAAAATATATCCAGACGTTTTATTAGTCAATACAATATAATATACGAATGAATTAATCAATAAGTCCGTAGCAATAATCGTTTAAACCGAACGCGGCTAAAAAGAATTAATACAAAATAAATAAATCGCGAAAAAAAAAATGAAAAAAAAAATTTCGAATTAACACGGCCGCCGCAAATTTCCACAATCCGGCCGCCCGGCGTCGAACGCTCCACCGTCGGTTGACCTGCCTACCGCCTAATCCTACCTACCTACCTATCGAGTTGAGAATTGGTGTGAAATCAATGCCCATTAAGTCGTCTCGCCGCCGCGTTCTGACGAAGAAAACGAAGAAAAGAATGAAAAAAAAATCGAAAAAAAAGAATTTCGAATTAACACGGCCGCCGCAAATTTACACAATTTGCCGCCGCCGCGGACGGTATCGAACGCTCCACCGCCGGGTAACGTGCCTAACGCCCTAGTCCTACCTACCTATCTATCGAGTTGAGAACTGGTGTGAAATCTCTGCCTCTTAAGGCGTCTCGCCGCCGAGGCGAATCGCGAACGCTACGCCGTCGTCCGCCCCGCGGTCTTCCGGGTCGGGCGGTCTGCCGCGTCGGACGGCGGACGACGTCCTCGGCCGCGTTCTCCCGGAGAGAACGCGATTTACGGGAAAAAAATCCAAAACGTCTACGCGTATATACGGCATATATATATATAGTATATATAGTAGTAGTAATATAGTAATGACGACGCCGCGGTCTACTGTCGTCGGTTTTACTCGCCCGCGGCACTCGCCGGGATCGAAGTGGGGCGGCGCGCCGACGGTAAATTTAGCGGGGATTCCGAATACGCGGCGAACGGCGAGATGAGACGTTTAAAAGAGGGTTAAAACTCGACTTTTCGGAAAAAAAACGGCCAGATGGCGCGCTTCGGCGGCCGGCGGTTCGCGCGCGATCTCCGCCGAGAAAGGGTCGAGACGAATAAAGCGCGTAGACGTGTCGCGGTTAAATCTCCCGGGGAACGCGAATAAGGTCCGAGCGGGGCCGCGCGTCGCCCCGGAGGGGGGTAAAACTCGACTTTTCGAAAAAAAAAGTCGAATTTCTCTCAAAAACTCGTAATAATAATAAAATTGATAAGGCGTCGGCGATAACGCGGCGACGGCTGCGCCGCCGTGAATCTCGGCGGAATCGGATTTTTTCATTGGCGCGCGCTGATTCTACCCGCCGCACGGTCCGTTTTTCGCTCCATTATTCACTAAATAACGCATAAAAACGCCATAGGGGGCGCCCTCGGCTTCACGTTTTATATATTAGGACTAGACTTCGGTCGTTTGTCATCCCGCCTGCGGCGGAAAGACTGTGTGGGCGGTGGTGCTCTTTGTCGATTCACCTCGGGCGATGCTGGGTTTTTCGATCCGGCCTGCGGCGGGAACGCGGGGTCGTCGGGTATCGTCGCGTTGGCAGCACTGGTCTGGCGGTAATTTTTGAACGCGGAAGAATGTCTAGTCGTAAGTCACGGCCGCTGAAAATCGACCGGCGATTCAAGTCGATCGTACGACAATCGGGCAATCCGAAGACGTGTATGTCCGGTTCTCGAGTGTGTGTGTTGAAATCGGGAATTCGGATTCTGAGTTTGAGTGTCTAGCTATCAGTCATCTCGGGAGAAAGTCGATTCCCGAACGGACAATCCGCTTGCGGTGGATCGGATGCAGTGGGAGTCTAAGTCGCTCGTATGCAAGTAGATAGTCAGGTAGGCAATCCGACTACGTCGGATCGCAGACCGTGCACCGGGCGTGTATGTCCGGTTCTTGAGTGTGTGTGTTGAAATCGGAAAATCGGATTCTGAGTTTGAGTGTCTAGCTATCAGTCATCTCGGGGGAGAGTCGATTCCCGAACGGACATTCCGCTTGCGGCGGATCGGATGCAGCGGGAGTCTAAATCGCTCGTATGCAAGTAGATAGTCAGGTAGGCAATCCGACCAGACCGTGCACCGGGCGTGTATGTCCGGTTCTTGAGTGTGTGTGTTGAAATCGGAAAATCGGATTCTGAGTTTGAGTGTCTAGCTATCAGTCATCTCGGGAGAGAGTCGATTCCCGAACGGACAATCCGCTTGCGGCGGATCGGATGCAGGGGGAGTCTAAGTCGCTCGCATGCAAGTAGATAGTCAGGTAGGCCATGCACCGGGCGTGTATGTGTTGCTGGTTTGAAATGTAAGTGTTGAAAACCTTATTTATTCATCAGAATAGAGTTTTTTATATATTTAGAAAAGTTTAAGTTAGAACGACAAAGCGACAAAAATAAATGTATATACATAGGTTTATTATATGCGTTTACCTACCTTAATCTAACATAACGCAGTAACATGACACAATTGAAATATAACTGCGTCAGATAGCAGACAACGTTAATTATTGCGGTAATATATCAACCATAAAAATATACATTTTAAAAATAATAATATACAAATACGTGAAAAAAAATGAGATTTTGGGCGGCCATGCTATTCAGACGGCCTCCGCAATCCATCGGATTCAATTCAACCGGTATCGAACCGCCTACCTTAGTGTTACACATGTCCTACGCCTTAACCTACCTAACTACCTATCGAGATGAAATGTACAATTAAATCTATAGCACTTGAGCCATTTCTACACAACGACGAATTCTGTATTAAAAATTTTAATTCGTAGAAATCGTGTGTACTAAAACCTTAAATCGCATATTTTTACGTTTCCGGTGTGTATATATCGTGTGGTTTTATTGTAGTCCGATAAACATATACTGAAATAAAGACAATTAGGTACATAATAAATACGTAATAATAATATATACATATGCTAGGTAATTTAGCTGGGATTCCGAATACGTCGCGAGCGGGGCTGTGAGACGTTTAAAACTTTTAGAATCGTCAATTATCGTTCAAACAGAACGCGGCAACGGCTAAAAAGAATTAATATAATAATAAAATCAATAATTCGCGAAAAAAAAGAATTTCTAATAAAACACAGCCACCGCAAATTTACACAATTCGCCGCGGCCGATATCGAACGCTCCACCGCCGGGTAACCTGCCTAACGCCCTAATCCTACCTACCTAGACACTGAGATGAGAATCGGAGTGAAATAAATGCCTCTTAAGGCGTCAATTATATATAGTTATTTATCAATTTTCTATTAATTAACTTGATTTTATGCTAATTATGAATAAAACCTATCTACCTATAGTATAGTCATATCGATCAATAATTATATATTGTTAATTATATATAAACCTAGTTCATCAAATAGTATAGTGATATCATTATAAAATTTAAATGCCAGAATTTAATTAAATACATGAAGATCTATTAGTTTATAATCAATTATTATTGTATTCGGTATATAGTATCTGCAGCAGTTTTGTATCATACATAAAATTTAAATTACCAGATTACATTACCTCAAACAATCATCTCACCTAAAAACTGTAATATATTTAGTACTACATAGAGTATACTTGTAGGTGTCTTATATAACTATCGTGTCTAGTCAAGTAGTATATATTAGAGAACTATTGCATATAATGCAGCCCATGTTAAACAGTATAGGTGTAGATAATAAAATCAAGTGTTACCTAATTTATTATTTAAAATAAATAGTTTGTTCCATATAATAATCTACCTATATAAGTTATATCAAATAGTATCATTATACAATTTAATTTTCAGACTTTAATTAAATATAGGTACATAAAGTTCTATTTCGTTTATTAATATTGTATTATTTAGAATCTGTAGCACTGTAGCAGTATTTGTATGCTACACTAAATTTATATAAACTGTAATATATCGAGTACCTACTACATAGTATGTTATATATTTATTACTATCTAGCCACATAATCGAGCCCTTGCCTGACTTAGATGCGTTGATAAATAGCTGTGGATGTCAATTATATATAGTTATTTATCAATCGTCTATTAATTAACTTGATTTTATGCTCACGATGAATAAAACCTATAGTATAGTCGTATCGATCAATAATTACATATTGTGTTAATTATATATAAACCTAGTTCATCAAATAGTATAGCGATATCATTATAAAATTTAATTGTCAGAATTTAATTAAATACATGAAGATCTATTAGGTAGTTTATAATAAATTATTGTATTATATAGTATCTGCAGCAGTTTTGTATCATACATAAAATTTAAATTACCAAATTACATTACCTCAAACAATCATCTCACCTAAAAACTGTTAAACAGTATAGGCGTAGATAATAAAATCAAGTGTTACCTAATTTATTATTTAAAATAAATAGTTTGTTCCATATAATACTCTACCTATATAAGTTATATCAAATAGTATCATTATACAATTTAATTTTCAGACTTAAATTAAATATATAGGTACATAAAGTTCTATTTTGTTTATTAATATTGTATTATTTAGAATCTGTAGCAGTATTTGTATGCATTAATTATGTAACATTAAAATCAAAAACATTTAACCATTATTTTAATAGTATAAGAAAGATATAAGAACAACAAACAAATGAATATTTAAAAATATAAGTCGAGTGTTTTTTCTTTAATCAGAGTAACAATACTTTATTATTTGTATAAATAAAAAATCGTAATAAAAAAAAAAAAAATCGAAAAAAAAAGGATTTCGAATAAACACGGCCGCCGCAAATTTACACAAATCCGCCGCCGCGGTCAGTATCGAACGCTCCACCGCCGGGTTTCCTGCTTACCGCCCTAATCCTACCTACCTAGCCACTGAGATGTGAATCGGAGTGAAATAAATGCCTCTTAAGGCGTCTCGCCGCCACCGAGGATAATCGCGAACGCTACGCCGTCGTCCCACGTGGACTCCCGGGTCGGGCGGTCTACTGTTTTCCGACGCGTTCTAACGAAGAAAAAGCGATTTACGGGTAAAAAATCGGAATTTCTACACATAAATACATATTATAAATAAATAGTTTGTTCCATATAAATATATAATACTCTACCTATATGAGTTATATCAAATAGTATATAGACACATATTATCATTATACAATTTAATTTTCAGACTTTAATTATAGGTACATAATTAATATTATTTAGAATCTGTAGCAGTATTTG
>JANEHU010003940.1:0-15810 GCA_027563435.1 Nasonovia ribisnigri
CAACACTCCTGTAATATGTATACGTCATATAACAATTTATTTATATTTCGAAATGTTAATTAAGTTATAAACAATAAGGTTGTAATGTCGTATACGCGATTTACCAAACTAGATTTTTAGCAGTATAGATACCATAAGCGATCTACCCAAAAATAATATTGCATTACAGTATTAAGGGGTGACTGGGGGACTACTGTGAACTACGGTCAGTGGGCAATACCGGTCACCTTGTTATCTAATAAACCAAGTGCATCTAAAATTGTGTTGACCGTGCGAAGAGTTTAAGAATGATAACAAAAACTTATTCTTATCGGAACAATATTACCAAAAGACTTTGTCACGTTCAAATGTGTACAATTAGTTTTTAGAGGTGATTTATCTAAAAAAAAAAAAATGTCTCGCAATCTTAAATAAGGTAAAAATATTTATAATATATATTTTCTACTTTATAGAAGTATATTGCATAAAATAAAATATTCAGATTATGATTATACATTCAAATCATGTAATAGTATTAAAGGTTTATCGATGAAAAATATTTTCTAATTATTTGTCAAAAGGGGAAATACCAATAAATATATATAATACAATGACACAACTCGGTGCTCTATATTAGTATTTGTTTTCAGTAGCTATCTATGAAGAAAACTTTTAGTTTGAACCATTTTTTTAAAAAAAATATTGATTTTTAAAAATAATAATATTTATTCCCTATCTTTTTGCATGTGTTTTATATGTGTGGTCGGTATTTCCCCGGGGTAGGGGAAAACAATTTTATGTTCAGCTCATTAAACCCGAGACATAATGCAGTATTGCAGTTAATATGTTCTTGCGTCCATTTATTTTAGCAGCATAACATTTAGTGTCTTAGACCCCGAGGTAAACAATATTATTGTTGCTTGGGTGACTGTACTTAGGTACTAACTTAATTAAGTATCCAATGTTATTTATCAATGAATCCAACTCGATGCCGCCGCTGCTGTGCTATTGCCACCGGCCCACCGTCGTCCGTCATTTTATACCGACATCGAACTGATAGACTATAATTGTTAATAATGATACATGTGATACATGTGAACAATTTAAACCACGTTATATGGTCGTAGTGAATGACGCCGAGTGTAGCACACTTACCTATTATTAGACAGTAAACATAGCTGTTCATTAATTTGTACATAAAACGGATATATTCTAACTTGTTGAATGTCAAGTCTTAGACAAAATAATCAAGGTTTATAGGGTTTATACTTTTTTTTTTTTTTATAAGTATTACTATGGATTTTTATTAATATAGCATTTTGTAATTTTAACCAAGTTCCGGAAGTTGATTTAGCTTTTTATTTGAAATAAAATAAAAGAAATAGTTTTCACAAATTAATCGATGTTGTTTTAGTAAATTTGTATGTATACGTCGTACAGGCATATTCATTTTTCCCGGGCCTGCCAGGAAAAAAATTCTAAAACGATATTTATTTCATAAAATATTGTAAAGTTTTTACGCTGTTACTATTTTGTTTAATCATAGTTATTTTCCCTTAACACGATGGTTGTTGCCGCCGCAACATAATAAGTACCTACCTATAAAAATAATAATTTAATTATCACCGGTCACGGAGGAACAGCGGGTCTCACACACACATATTATCACCTTATTTGCATTGTTTTATTTTCGTATTGAATGTGTCTTGTGAGTTATATAATAATATGTAAATTAAACATTATCGCACGCCGCCGTTTACGCGAATATTCTTTGGCACGGCCGCCGTGAAGGTGTCGCGACTCATTCGTTGTTCCGACCGTTTCAACACGTACAAAAAATATCAGCAACGAGCTTTTTAAGTGAAATTTATCATTATTTTATTGTTTTTTTGAATAAGCGTGAATGCCAGAAGGGCTTCTGTAATTTTTATTGTATTTTGGTGTTAATCGCCAAGGGCATTTTTATATCTATTATCAAGTCTATCATTGTAAGCCATAAAGGCAGCGTATTATTATATTATTGTTAATTTATTGTCATTGCCGTGTATTGTTTTATATTATTATTTTAGCACAGGACCAGCTGGCCAGTTTGCGCTCCACAAATTGTGAGTTTTTTTATTATTATATTATTATTTTACTATATTATTACATATTCAGTTGTTAGGCCAAAAGGAGGGCCTTAGATATTTTATAATTATGTTATCGTGCCAGAAGGGCCGTATATCATTTTTATATTATATAACTTTACACGAGCTAACAGCTTTAATAGCTGGTCAATTTATATTTATTCTGTCTGGCCATAAGGGCCACATCTTTATTTAATATATTTTAACTATTATTCATCTTATATATTGTTGGACCAGAAGGGTCACATCATTTATTATTAGTAGCAGCTCAAGTAGTTGCCATATTATTGTATTATATTGTTTCGATAGGGCCAGAAGGGCTGTCTAATATTATTGTAATTAATATATTCTGTTCGGCTATAAGAGCCGTGCATTATTATCCTATTTATTATATTTTTTGCTACTGGCTATAAGAGCTGTGCATTAATTATTATATACCTAGTTATTTAGTATCATATTTTTTTATACGTTTGTGTTGCTGTGATTTTATTATATATTATCAGAAACACGTTATCATAAATTCATATCACCGAAATACTGTAGTACCATATTGACGCAATCGGTTTGTGTACCAAGGTGACTGATTAGAAATTCAATCGAATATAACTCGAGGTGACTGACTTGCTAGACGCTGAAACTCGGTCTTCGGATTTATTTATTCGTTGGCTTTCGTATAAAAAAAGCGAAGCCGTTCGATCACAGAACTCTATAGACCCCAAAACTGGAATTTCAAACGATACCGCCAAACCGCCGACCCTTATCAGTCATCACGAATTCTTATCAACACTCATCGACCAATCATGAGGTTCGACCTACCGAGACGTGCGACTTTGATAATTCCAACGACTATTCTTCAAAAATCGGCACCCCCTTTCAGATAACACGGGGGGTCATCCTACGACGTCGGATTGCCTACCCGTGAGATTACGTCTGACGTCGAGGGGGGTGACCCACTTGCTAGACAACCAAAGTGAACCGGCCGTCCGACGTCGTCCATCGTTGAACCGGGATGACCACGTCGAACCGCAGTGGTCCTAGCCTTATCACTTATCTTCGTCACCTCATCACCGACCACTCTCATACACTCGCGTACCAAGACGTGCGACTTTGATGATTCAAACGACCATCATTCCAAAACCGGTACCCCCTTTCGGCTAACACTGGGGGGTCTGGGGGTCTCCCCCAGCGACGCTCGGAGAGCTAGTCTGGTATAAAACACTAATAGGTGTATGGTTGTGAACAACCAATGCATACCAAGTGAAAAACGTACCATGAAACTAATTAAATGCTCTAAATTACTTATACAGGTACCTGTAGGTGTGGTGTATGAAATTATTATATTGTTCATAAGTACTTATTAAGTACAGTTAAATGCATATATGTGTAGCCTATAAAACATAAATTAAATGTATCATGTTATATTTTGAAGAATATTAAAATACATAAATTAAACGCTGTACTTATTATTGCAATTTTTATAGTAATTTAAGGTATTAGATAAATTAAAATTAAGGTATTAGATAAGGTATTAGATACCTAATAATCAGTACTCACATAATATTATTACAATGAAAATCAATAACGGTGGCACAATTTTTAGTCATATTTCCTTAGGTGACCAGAAATATTGTTAAACAATACTAATACAAATATACATAGTGTAGTGTAATGATATTTAAAGTTTTTATAAATTTGTGTGTTTACTGCAATACATAGAAATCAAACATATTATACATACAACAAAATTTAAAATAAGTTAGAAACACTGGTCATGGTAGGTATGTGTTTTTGAAATGATAATAATTTGTGTATGAAACTTACTATTAATCAATTTAAATGTATATATATATAAATATATAAATAAATGCATGTGCTACATCAGTTACAAATTTACAAAGAATAATAATTAAGTGTTAGCTGTAGGAACTTTTATGATTAACAGAGTATGGTTTAGTTACAAATTAGTAATCATTATTGATACAACGTTGAGTCTGTTCATGGGGTTTTTGTTACACCTGCGTTGATGGAGTCATTTCCAGTATAATCTTTCTGAAACAATACAAATATATACAATTATCTGTTAATATATATTTGAGTAAATAAATAATTCTAAATAATTTACCACCAGCGTTTGAGTCGCAGCCTGTTTAAATGCATGTTTGACGTTTGATACAAATACATTACAAAATCTGCATCATGAGAGAAGCACGTGGAGGTTGTAAAACTTTCTCAATGTCCTTAGCAGTAGTCCAACGATGAGTGTTTTCATTGGGTTTGTGTTATACCTTTGTGATGTTGTCATTTTTAGTATAATCTTTCTGAAACAATACAAATTTAAACAATTATCTGCTAATATATCTTCGAGTACATAAATAATTCTAAGTAATTTACCACCAGTGTGTGAGTCCCAGCCTGTTTAAATGCATGTTCGACGTTTGATACAAATACATTACAAAATTTGCATCAAGAGAAAAGCACGTAGAGGTTGTCAAACTTTCTTTATGTGTTAGTACTTTTCAGTAGTACAATGATAAGTGTTTTCATTGGGTTTTAGTTATACCTGCGTTGATGGAGTCATTTCTAGTATAATTTTTCTGAAACAATACAATTATAATATACAATTATCTGCTAATATATCGTTGAGTGCATAAATAATTCTAAATAATTTACCACCTGGTGTGTGAGTTGCATCCTGTTATGTTCGACATCAGTTACGTATTCATTACAAAATCCGCATCCAGAGAGAACCACGTGGAGGTCGTCGAACTTTCTCTCCTCCTCGAGTCGTACTTACGACTGCTTATAAACCATGTGTCACACAGACTTGTCACACAGACTGTTGTCACATAGACTTGTCACACAGACTTGTATCACACAGATCGGATTCGATGTTTATAAAGTTCTTGTAGACTTCAACGTACTGTTATATCGCTTGTAGAACTTCTCTGTACACAATGTTCTTAGTGACGAATCTACCACGGTCATTACCGTACATACCAACTCTAATAGATTGAGAGTCCCTCACTCGGGAAAACGCTACATACAGTTGCCCGTGCGTGAATACCGGTGATGGCAGGAGCAATCCAACTCTATCAAACGTTTGTCCCTGCGACTTGTTAATGGTCATAGCAAATGACAAACGTACGGGAAATTGCACTCGTCGCATTATAATGGGCAGGTCGTCTTCACCACTCGACGTGAGCGGTACCACAGGTATGACTATATCTTCCTGTGCACCACCAGACAACATCCTCGCTTTGAAGTTGTATCGTCGCAGTTCAGTAACAACTAACCGTGTACCATTGCAAAGACGTCTCTTAGAATCTAGGTTCCTAAGCAACATGACAATAGAACCGACCTTTAGCGTTAATTTGTACGGTGGTAGTCCGTCTGGTTCCAGAGTGTTGAGAAACTCTGTAGGATAATTGGCCACCTCGTCGGGGTCGTCGACCACCACAGTGTCTATGGATGTGTAGGTTCGGTGGTCTCCGTCAATGCGTTGTAACACCGTACGATTGACCTGCCTACATTCGTCGTTCCTGGGACATAAAATTATTTTCCGAACAAACTCGTTGACGTTAGCCAACGACATTCGCTGCGGAAAAACAAAATCAATCAAATTAGCAACTTCACATACCATTTCCCGGGGTATTTCAACGGTGTCCTGAACACCGTCGACCGCTGGCAATTGGCCGCTCCCGAGCTGAAGCAACCATGTTGCGAAGTCAGTGTCGTTATCGGCGCGCATGTTCCGCGTCAAATTGAACTGTTCCAAGTTGCGCCACAAAGAGTTGTATTTGATAGACGACCTGACGATGTCACTCCTTGTACCCCTGCGCACGACAGGTAGAATTTGCCTGAAGTCACCGGCGAACAGTACCGGTTTTCCGCCGAACGGCAATTCTGAACCCATGATGTCCTGGAGCAACCTATTGACCACCGTGAGTTGTAGTCCCGGAGACATGGGCGCTTCGTCCCAAACGATGAGTGCTGCGTCACGTATCCTCTGAGCACGCGACGACTGCAAGGTGATGGTCGACGTCGAATCGTCGTTTAGTATTCCGAACGGCAATCCAAACGTCGAGTGCACCGTCATGCCGCCGTCCATGAGCGACGCTGCTATTCCTGTAAAAGCCACGGACAACACGGATCGTCCTTGGTTGCGAAGCGCCCATATGAGGCACCCGTATAGTGTTGTTTTACCTGTTCCACCGGGACCATCAACGTAGAAAAGTTTTGATACGTTTCTGTTGTCGTCTACGGCCGCCATCACACGATTGAACACGGTCCGTTGTTCGTCGTTCAAATTGTCCAATTGTACGGCCCAGCGCACCGCCACGTCTATAGCACCAAACATGTCATCATTTGGGTCTTCTTCCAGCAATGTGACGTCCGGCAGTGGCAAACCATAGTTCGCAAGCGATTTTCCGTGACCACGAAGCATCCTGTCGATTGCGTCCAAACACGCAGCCCTCGCGCGGTCAATGTCCCTCAATCGGTGATTGAAGTCATGCAACATGTGAGGTTCGCTGGCTTGATACAACGCCAGCGGGTTTGTGATTTCGCAGTGTAAAAGCATCGTCACAAAAAGGTAACGAAGCTGGACTGGAGTGTCCAATGTTGCTGATTCGGCCATGCACGCCAACATAGCTCGGTCGTCTTCCACAAGTCCCATCGCGACGGCTGCAGCCGCGTATGTTGGATGCTCTATCCCGTCTACTTTCCTCATGTCGCGGAAACACTGTGGGCCTCTTTTGTGTAGAAGTAGCAATCGTAGGTAGAAACGATCGCGATCAAGTGGGTTGACAACGTACATTCGAGCCAACGTTTCGTACCTCATCTGTCTTTGACGTCGTATCCACATTCTCCTTGACGCGTTCCAAGTGTAATGTACCGGTATCTCTTGGTAAAGGTACTGCCTAGCCTCTACGTCCGTCACGTTGAGGTCGAAAAATGCCGTGAGTTTTGTTCGAGCCAGAGCTGCGTTCTGCACCCGTTCTAGTACCTGTCCAGGTCCAAAGTACACGTTGTGATAGTCTTCCAGGTGGACCGGAAGTCTAATGATCGTATGACTCTTGTTATGCATTTCATACGAAAATAACCTCCAAACTGCTTCTGGTGGACTGACGTACCGTGAGTTTATGTAACTGAAATCAACATCAACGTATATCATAAACACTCAGGAATAATATATATATATATGTATTTATACACCTAAAAATCATAGGAATGTGATTAGCTCATATTTAATTCAATGTCAATAGAACATTATGTAATAAAGAAATCATAAAACATATTATTAGGCTAACATGTTATTTTGTATGAGATTACTTAACTATTTGTCCAAGGAAAATATTAGAACAAATAATAATTATTAAAATTGAATCATTTTAAATTGAGTTGCATTATTGGTTCATAAGTCACAAAATGAAATGTAATATTGTGTATTTTATAATATGAATATAAATGAAAATAAAATTTACCAACAACATCTATTACATATACAGAATAACACTTAACACAATAATGATAGATGAAATGTAATTTTGAACTCAACAATTAAAAATATAAGTTTAATTCAATTACTTTTCAATTTCATCTCCATTCCAAACTTCCAAGGTAGCTGCGTCGTGGCCCTTGTAGACGTATTTATACAAATACATTACGCTCCTCACGGTAGAGCACACCTCAACGTTTATGTGTGCATCATACTTGACCAGCAAATATGGGTTGTACGGGACAACAAACTCATTGCCGACAGGATGACCTCTGATGTTGACCACACGTCCATTGTTCGGTCTATGATAAGTCGGGTAGCCACCATCAGAAATGCATACAGTCTCCTCGTTGTATTCTTTGGGATATCTCTTCGTACAACTGTTGTCCAACATACACGGACTGTTGCGGTTGAGTGGTCCACACGGACCATGAATCATGTGCGATTTCACACTGTCAAATAGGCGCCTTTCGGATGCTGGGTCAGGCAAGTAGGCACACACAACATTGTCGACGTCGTTGGCAGTGAGTAACTTGCTGTACTCATCTAAGATGATGAGTATATATGCGTGTGGAAGACCACGTTTCTGAAATTCAATGGTGTAAACATAAGCATCTACATTACCAAACACCTTATTAACCGTAATGTCACGCATTAGCTCCTTCAGTTTTGCGTGAAAGACCCTCGCCACCAAATCAGGCCTGTCGGTCGCCTTCAACCAACCCGGAATGTTATCTACTATCTCTGGCCACCTAGGGTTACAGGTAAATGTTATGAATAAGTCAGGCTTTCCATACTTACGCACAATGGACATTGCGTCGTGGTAACATTGTTTCATGTACCGAGGGCCACCTAGAAACGTTGAAGGCAGAATTGTCCTGCGGCCGACCGGATCTATTTCGTCTAGGCGGAGCTGTTGGTTAATATGGTCCAGAAGGCCTTGATAGGCGTCAGCGAAGAGTGCTTTCTGGTTGTCTCTGAGGTAACGTAGATTGTTCGCTTCCACGCGAACGTACTGATCACATATGTACTGCTGTAATAAAAAACCACCTGCGTGTATTAAACTAAATGTATGACCTTCATTCCCATTGCTGTTGGTTCCGGTGTATCTGATGGCCAGCCTAGAAGAAGCAAACTCTTTGCTAGAGTTCCGAAGACGCACTTCGTTCCGGCGGACGCCCTCTTGTCGCAGGTTGTAATGCCAGCCAGTTTCTCCGTGTGGGAAGAACATTGGATACAGCATTGGATCTGCATGAGGTGAGCCAGCTGATATGCTTTGCATCCGGCGATTTGGGTCAACTGGGTTCGAGTCGTAGATGACCAGATCGAGGTTCCCTGGTGGTAGACCATCTTCACCAACAAAGACAACTGCTACCTCGTTCACATGAGCAGCTGGTTGATTGTATCGCCGTGGGTCAGTGTTCGGGTCGGCGACGATGTGCATGGTCACCCTTTTTGGTTGCAACATAGGATTGGCAGCAGCAGCATCTTGTTCCCTTTGCCATACCTGTCGCATGTTTCTGTAAGAAAATAATATTGTGTTATTATTAAAGCCACATGATAGATACACATGTGTGTACATTAGAAGGATGAAGTATAATTGTTATCCGTAGGCAAGTGCAACCTAGTAAATATTATAGCACAGTATATTTTATGTAATTCGGAAATGTATTGATACTGTTAAAGGCATATTACTAAGCACACATACTGTATAAACTATGAAATTCAATTTTGCATAGAAGTATTAAATAAAAGTGTCGTTTAGTACACTACACACTGCAATGGAAATATAAACAATAAGAGTAAAATCAATATATATACATGATATATATTTATAGTATAGTGAATATAGTATAGTTGAAGTTTAATCTCAACGTTTACTCTTGAAATAGGTCTTTTAATGAGTGAGTAGTAATCACAATCTAAACTATAGATATTTAAATAAAAAATGTAGCACTACTGTTTATACGAATATATTATAAATCATACATAAAAGTGCAATACCTATATCAATGTAATGTGTATTCAATGCACTCAACATCATACTAATTGTATTGGTTTTGTAAAACCACATAATATATCTACATGTATGTATAGTATATGAATAAAGAGTAAATGTTATCCATATGAAAGTGTGGCCCGATAAATATTACAGCACAGTATATTCCATGTACTGATATTGTTAAAGATATATTACTAAGCACAAACAATGTAAACTATGAAATACAATTTTGCATAGGAGTATTATGTAAAAGTGTCTTTGGTAAAATTTACACTGCAATGGAAATGTACATGATATATTTATAGTATAATGAATATGAAATTGTAAGGAGCTGTGTATCGAATAGACTTAGAATAGGTTTTTCAATGATTGAGTACTTTGTAATTAAAATGTTAACTATAAATATTTAAACAAAAATGTCTAAACGAATGTGTAATTCAATGCATTGTAAACCAAAGTTTTTTGTTGTATCATATAGTAGAAATACATAAGAGTGCAATACCTATATTAATGTAATGTGTGTTCAACACACTAAATCTTAAATTAATATTTTTATTTGATTACAAATATAGTTTGTTAATGAGTGTGATGTACACATTTTATATTTAACATGTATATGTTAATAGTTTAAAGTAATGTATATTACTCGAAAGCCACAGCAAATGGATTGATTCGCCGTAACAGGTTGTCCAAGTCTGAAAGCAAGTTCTCCAATAGTGGTTGTTCACGTGGCTGTTGTGCCATGCGAATCTGATTTGCTGCCCCGGATTCAATAAAATACAACTCACAATACCTTGGTTGCATAAGTTCATTTCTGACAACATCATTACTAATCTTACGATACACCTGCCCGTGAACGGAGAATACCCTTGGTCCCTGACCAGGCAAACGTCTTGGGCTCAGATCAGTGGAGAAAGACGCAAATGCCAGAGTGTTGTTGTACCGGCGGATTTCTTTACGAAAGTGTTTTGCTACCTGCGAATCATCAACCAACAAACGAATTAATAACTCTGGTGGAGGACGCAAAACACGGTCTCCTGTAACAGCCATTTGACCATTATTGCAACACGTAGAAAAATGACCCATTGTAGTACGCTCGCAGGAGAAATGGCGGGCACCACAGTGCCGGCAGACAACATTCAATGGTCCTAAGTCATGTCGTTCTGGAAGTTCGTGTTGAATGCCAGCCGGACGGTCTCTCATGGGTGCACGTGCTCTCGGTACAACAGGAGGTATCGGTACAAACTGAAATTATAATGCATATTCATTAAGAATATATAATGTTATAAATGTTTATTTTAATTTTAATAAGATGCATTTACTAACTTCTTCATTGACGTCTGGTAGCAAAACGTCAAGTGCATCCCTGAATTCAAATTCTGCCTCTGCGTCAGCAGGAAGTAAATCCACATACTCAATGTCATCTTGTACCACTTCCTCTTGTAGCAATTCCTCTTCAGCTAGGTCCATCATTACCACTTCCACTTGGACTTCATCAACTTCTATCACCATCCCGTCGTTACCGGTTAGGTTAGCATTAGAGTTGTTAATAAATTTATTGTTACCTGTGCAACGAAACTCCATCAAAACCACCGACGTTTCCGCCGATCACACACAATCTAACCACCATGGTGATGTGCCTAAACTTAGACATTTTAAAGAAAATAATGGATAATAGCATCATATTGTAAACGTAATTAATAATTTATATTATGTTATTATAATAACATCTGTATTTTTATTATTAAAAAAAAAATATGTAAGATAAAAAAATAATGAATAATATGCGTAAGAACATGTATCTTTTACGCATACACGACACTGGGCTTCGTTATATCGTTATTATGTTATTACTTATCTGTGGCCGATTATACGGCAACACGGGAATTCCAAGAGTTTTGTGTTATATTTAGAAAAAGTGTGTACACTGTACACGTCTAATAATGGTACACATAATATACACGGAAAACAATGTTTAAGAAATTTTCCAGACTTACAAAACCAAAGCGTAAGAAGAGAATCCAAAAAAATATATTGTTGAAAAAGCGCGACGTACGTAACGAAAATGTATATCAACAACTACCGACCGATTATCTCGAGAAAGAATGTAGAAATAATAGAGCACATTGAAATGCAAATAAAAAAATCGAAACTTTCGAGATACCAAGTTTGGATTTTGAGGGAGCACGCTCGGGAAACAATGCATGTCGCTTTTTAAATTAGGCGTAATTTAATAATTGGGTGACTGTAATGATTTATAAGTACACAGGGTGAAAAATTATTCTTTTAAATAATAAAAAAAATAGTACTCACTACTCTACAGAACGACAAACGTAGTAAAAAAAAAAAGGTAGGAAAAAATAGGTGAGAAAAAAAAATAGTGCAAATTTGTATAGTATGTGTAATTAATTTGTATTACGTAAAAACAAACGACTTGCACGGTCGCTCGTCGAAGAAAGTCGCCCGAAGTCGGAGCGGAGAGCCGACCCAGGTCCATTACGCTTTTCGCCCTCTACCCCGCGACCACATGTCAGCAGTATAACCAAATGTTACATACCTAATTTAATTTTTTTTCAATTATTAAAAAAATATAAGCTTTTGGTCGATGGTCAACGGATTTGACAGACCCATGGTGTTGGTAATAACATCGGTAAATACCTAAAATGCAAGGCAAAACTAAACGGAGGAATCAATTCTATATTTATTTACCATCGACCAGCCGAAGTGAGTACACGTAACTTTATTATATTTTTTACTTTTTTTTGTTTTTTTTGACAACTTTACTAATGTTAATTTTTCGTTGTAGAATGTTTCAATTCACAAATTGTACGGTGACGGTGGCTGCAAGCCCCGTCACCAAACAAACAACTCTTGTAGCACCTAAAAGTATGTATAAATGTTGCAAATTGTCATGACGTATGTATACAATGTTAAATATAGTAATGTTGTCCACTTTTCTTTTCCAGAGTGCTACAATTGCAGAAAAACTGGCCACCTGGCCCGCCAATGTAAGTGTATTTTGTGTATATATTGTATATGTGATCGTAAACAATGCATCTAAAATATTATTTATTATGCAGGCAGGAAACCAAAAGTAAATGGGGGCTCGTCCCCTCGCCGCCAGCGAGACCGGTCCCCCCGTCGTCGGAGAGACCGGTCCCCCTCCAGGAAGCGAGACCGGTCCCCTACCCAGCGTCGCCACGGGGAAAACAAACGGGGCTCGGCCCCCCCCGGTATTGGGGAACGGCGTGAGTTGGGGGCAGGCCCCGCGCCAGCACTCGGGCCATGTCCGAGGCCCGAGTGCAGTTTCGTCTGTGACGAAGAATTTGGCCACCATGAACATGGAAGTGAGTAATATTAAAAACATTTATATATATATGTAATATGTGACATACATGTTTGTTATAAATGTTGTTAAATAAATTGTTTATAAGAGGACCGCTTTGCAGAAGGTGGTAAGCTATAAACAGTTCCTATGTATTATTTTTTAAGTTCTTTTTATTTTCTAATTTTAATTTGTTTTTGTATTTATTTCCAGAATGAATATTATTAAATTAAATAATAAATATATATAAAACAACAATTATTTATAAGTGTTTTTTTTTTTTTTTTACATAACCTAACCAAACTTATATTTCAACAACATATATGTAACACATGTTGTCATAAGTATAAGTTTGCACACCTCTCCTTTAAACTGGAATGCATAGGCTCGAACAAATTACTGCTGGTACTGTTGGTTAATGAATAATACTGAAGACAACATTAATTGTTAACCAATGGCTTATTGATGGTAACGGTAGCCTAAAGGTATTGCAATAAAATAAGTAAGAAAAAAAAAATGAAACTTTTCAAGTATAGTTACTAAACATGGGTATCAATTAATTTTATTAATATTTGAATATAACACACATTAAACTCAATAATATTTTAATACAACACACATTAAAATACAATTAAAATTGAAATTATTTTTGCATATATGTATAATAATATATTATTCACACATGTATATGTAGTTTTTTTGAAAGTTGTTTGAAATATCTCAAACAATAATATTAATATGTGTAAGCAAGTGTAAAGGTTAGTACCTATATACAAAAGTATATGGTGTGAATTGCAGTAATTAAACTTGGTAATACATATTATATAGGTATATATATATTAGTATAACTTTATATGTATGTTTTAAGAAATTTAAATTTATTGAATTTATATATTGTAGTCTTTTTACATGTACTTACATTGTTATGTGTGTAACGACATTGTCTTAACAAACGACACACCAAGCTCTTATTAAAACTCTTAGCTTTTAAATAAATGTACTGCAAAATGTCTATCCAATTCGTGCATTCAAACTACTTATATATAATATATATATATATATTATGTATATTTTTAATATAATTGATATACATATTTTAAATAATTATAATGAATGTATGTACATTATCATAACAGTGTAATGTACCTATATTTTTTGTACATTACATTTGCCTAGGTAGGTTAATTTTTAAATTATTATTATTATTAAATTAAACAATTATTACATTGCTAAGGATATATTATAATATGTATATGCATATAATAGTAATAGTAACATTTACAATTTATTAAAGCAAATATAATAATAACGTTTTAGAAAGATATGTTTAAAACAGTGATAAATAAAAAAATTAAAAAATTAAAAAATTATATTCATATATTATAAATAAAAACAATTATTATTTAGTAGTAATGCCAAGAAAAAATTTTGAAAAAAAAAAAATGCAAAAAAACAGATTTGAATCTCGAGCACTTGAACCGTTTCTGAATTTTGCGTTTCACATATGGGTTATTGAATAATACTGAAGACAACATGTATGGTCGTACTACTAAAGTAAAAAAAAAAATGTAATTTTCAAAATGTACTCATTAATTACTACATTTTTTCCTACATGCATTTTAAATACAATGAAGTTTAAATTCTAATATGTATAATACATTTTTGCATGCCAACGACATAATAAAAACAATATTTTAAGCATAACTACACCATTTAATTAATTTATTATAATACTATATATATATGTAGTTTTCTTTTTCTTGTTTTGAAAAAATATTGCTGAAATAAAAAAAAAAATATGTGTAAGCCAATGTAAAGGTTAGTACATGAGGTATGAGGTATGAATTGAAGTAATTCATAAACGACATTGACACACCAACCTCCTACTAAAACTCTTAGCTATAATAGTTAATGTACTGCAATACTCGTGAAAAATGTCTATTCAATCCGTGCATTTTAACTACTTACATTTTTAATATTGTTGAAATGCTGATTAATTGCAACTTCCACAACGTCCGGAATCGAATTAATTTACTTAATATAACAACAATAAAATTAAAATGCATGATAATTTATTAAAGCGAACACAACATTTAAGAAGATAGGTTTAAAACGCTGATATAAAAACAATTATTATGTAGTTGTAAAAACGGTTTTTTTGAATTTTTGAATCTCGAACACTCGAACCGTTTCTCAATTTTGCGTTATATTTTATTTTATTACACACGGAAATATCGAAGATGAATAATAATAATAATAAATGCCATATGCCATAAATGAACAAATCGCATACGCAGTTTTTTATTAAAGGAATACGTACGGAATATAACTCGGGAAAAGTAATAATCGAAAATATTCACGTCAATCGATAACGAAAATAACGAAAATCGAGGGAGATAAGCGAGCGGCGACGTGAAAATAAATAGCTAACGCGCGAGAAGTATTACGATTGGTCGTCATGGAAGAAACGCGGAGTGCCGTCAGCGCCCCGCGCGGATCTTATAGCGTTATTAGCATTTTATTATATAAGATTATGGGTAAACAGAAAGTTTTTTGTTCGCTGGGAATGTTCTGGCAACAGTGATTTTGTTATCACAGTTGGAATGGAATCGGTCCCGTCCCGTCCCGGGTTTTAGTATTACCCGTGTCACTTTTCCACTATTACAAATTTGGCATACCGTTTTGTTCAAAAGTGACATCTTATCAGTTATGATACGGTTCTCATCGATATCACAAACCGTTTATGATCAAAAGTGGCGTTTTTTGAGTTAATACAAAATTATAAATATTTGTTTTAAATAATAGTGTCAGTAGTGACATTTTGTGTTGTGACGTTTTTCATTATAAAAGTAATTTTTTTTTGTATTCTATTTAAGAATTA
>JANEHU010003941.1:0-23929 GCA_027563435.1 Nasonovia ribisnigri
TATATATATTATGTATATTTTTAATATAATTGATATACATATTTTAAATAATTATAATGAATGTATGTACATTATCATAACAGTGTAATGTACCTATATTTTTTGTACATTACATTTGCCTAGGTAGGTTAATTTTTAAATTATTATTATTATTAAATTAAACAATTATTACATTGCTAAGGATATATTATAATATGTATATGCATATAATAGTAATAGTAACATTTACAATTTATTAAAGCAAATATAATAATAACGTTTTAGAAAGATATGTTTAAAACAGTGATAAATAAAAAAATTAAAAAATTAAAAAATTATATTCATATATTATAAATAAAAACAATTATTATTTAGTAGTAATGCCAAGAAAAAATTTTGAAAAAAAAAAATGCAAAAAAACAGATTTGAATCTCGAGCACTTGAACCGTTTCTGAATTTTGCGTTTCACATATGGGTTATTGAATAATACTGAAGACAACATGTATGGTCGTACTACTAAAGTAAAAAGAAAAATGTAATTTTCAAAATGTACTCATTAATTACTACATTTTTTCCTACATGCATTTTAGATACAATGAAGTTTAAATTCTAATATGTATAATACATTTTTGCATGCCAACGATATAATAAAAACAATATTTTAAGCATAACTACACCATTTAATTAATTTATTATAATACTATATATATATGTAGTTTTCTTTTTCTTGTTTTGAAAAAATATTGCTGAAATAAAAAAAAAAATATGTGTAAGCCAATGTAAAGGTTAGTACAGGTATGAGGTATGAATTGAAGTAATTCATAAACGACATTGACACACCAACCTCCTACTAAAACTCTTAGCTATAATAGTTAATGTACTGCAATACTCGTGAAAAATGTCTATTCAATCCGTGCATTTTAACTACTTACATTTTTAATATTGTCGAAATGCTGATTAATTGCAACTTCCACAACGTCCGGAATCGAATTAATTTACTTAATATAACAACAATAAAATTAAAATGCATGATAATTTATTAAAGCGAACACAACATTTAAGAAGATAGGTTTAAAACGCTGATATAAAAACAATTATTATGTAGTTGTAAAAACAGTTTTTTTGAATTTTTGAATCTCGAACACTCGAACCGTTTCTCAATTTTGCGTTATATTTTATTTTATTACACACGGAAATATCGAAGATGAATAATAATAATAATAATAAATGCCATATGCCATAAATGAACAAATCGCATACGCAGTTTTTTATTAAAGGAATACGTACGGAATATAACTCGGGAAAAGTAATAATCGAAAATATTCACGTCAATCGATAACGAAAATAACGAAAATCGAGGGAGATAAGCGAGCGGCGACGTGAAAATAAATAGCTAACGCGCGAGAAGTATTACGATTGGTCGTCATGGAAGAAACGCGGAGTGCCGTCAGCGCCCCGCGCGGATCTTATAGCGTTATTAGCATTTTATTATATAAGATTATGGGTAAACAGAAAGTTTTTTGTTCGCTGGGAATGTTCTGGCAACAGTGATTTTGTTATCACAGTTGGAATGGAATCGGTCCCGTCCCGTCCCGGGTTTTAGTATTACCCGTGTCACTTTTCCACTATTACAAATTTGGCATACCGTTTTGTTCAAAAGTGACATCTTATCAGTTATGATACGGTTCTCATCGATATCACAAACCGTTTATGATCAAAAGTGGCGTTTTTTGAGTTAATACAAAATTATAAATATTTGTTTTAAATAATAGTGTCAGTAGTGACATTTTGTGTTGTGACGTTTTTCATTATAAAAGTAATTTTTTTTTGTATTCTATTTAAGAATTATTTTTAGTTGTAACGATTTTCTTCATATTTTATTATAAATTTCTAAGCTATAAGACAATTCATAATTGTATAGAATGTAACATTGTTCTTTACTTATTTATAATATTAATATGATGATGAATACAAAGGCTAGTCGAAATAAACTTATACTAAAATTAGCTAGAAAGAATTCTACAATAATTAGTCCAAGCTGTTCAACACGTCAAGGACAAAGTACTTGGGAATTGGTACATGCTGAAAATGGTATACAACTTAATTAAATAATATTATGATTATTTAAACTATTATGATTTAAAAATATTTATAATGTTTTTAATTTATTATAGAGTTGTCATATTATTACTCTGGGACACATATTGATCAAACAAGCAAAAAAAAAGTCTTAAACTGGCTAGAAAATAACGAACCAACTTTTGTCAATAACATAGTTGATAGTTCACAATGTGCACTAGAGTCTGCAGAATATGATTATGAATAAGGTAATAATAGTTTATTATAATAATTTTACAAAATTTGAAAGTAGAGTTGCTATTTTAATTTTATTTTAGATAAAGAGCCAACACTTGTCAATAATATAGTTGATAGTTTACAATGTTCACCAGAGTATATTATAGATGTTTCTGAACAAGGTAATAATAGTTTATTATAATAATTTTATGAAATTTGAAAGTAGGGTTGCTATTATAATTTTATTTTCATTTTAGATAAAGACCCAACTCTTGTCAATAATATAGTTGATAGTTCACAATGTGCACCAGAGTATATAGATGATTCTGATCAAGGTAAATAATACAATTGTTTTTAACATGACGTATTAATTTACTGTAATAATTGTTTTGTTTTAATTTTAATTTTAATTAAAGAATCATCTTCCGTAAATAAAGATAATTGTTCAGAAAGTTCATCATTGTTTGATGATTCTGATAAGGATCCGGATTATAATAGTTCTGGTAGTTCTTCAAGTCAATCAACACACCCAAACATTGATGTTCAAAATGCACCAGTTACAGCTAAAGGTAAGAAGAGATTAAGTAATCCAACCATATGGAAAAAAGCAATTGTCAAACGTCTCAGAAATACTGGTCAAGAATACGAGTCATGCTCTAGTAGTAACATTGTGATACCTGCGAAAATAATAGGACCCCCATGTAATAATAAATGTAAGCTACAGTGTTCAACAAAAATTAGTGAAGATCAAAGATCAAAATTGTTTACTGATTATTGGGCATTAGGTGACTTGCAAAGACAGCGTGAATTTATGTTACGATGTATGGATATTATTGTTCCTAAGTACAGATATGTGAGAGAGGGGAGCAAACGAGGAAATAATCATGCATTTTATTTTACTATTTTAAATAATAAAATAAGAGTATGTAAACAATTTTTTAAATCCACATTAAACATATCAGACCGTCCAATCAGAACAGTGAGTAGTAAATCTGATGGAGGAATAATTTCAGTTGATTTTAGAGGTAAGCATGGCCATCATTGCCACTTGGATGAAAATATTAAAACATCAGTAAGGAAACACATAGAAACCATACCTCGAATTAAAAGTCACTATTGTCGCCAAGTTTCTACTAGGGAATTTATTGATGGTGCAAAGACTGTGGCCCAACTACACAGAGACTATGTATGTGATTGTAAGGAAAAGAACATGCCTTTCGCAAATTATCTGATGTACACTAAAATTTTTAATACTGAGTATAATATTTCATTTTTTTGTCCGAAAAAGGATCAATGTGAAGATTGTGTTGCTTTTACCAACAATGATGAAAATGAGAGAGAAATTTTAAAAGAAAAATATGAAAGTCACATTATGGAGAAAGATATTTCAAGGCAAGAAAAAGAAAATGATAAAAATAATTTAGAAAACAGTTTATTTGTAGCAGTGTATGACTTACAAGCTGTACTTTCAAGTCCTAGAGGAGAAGCTTCTGGATTTTATTACTTGTCTAAATTATCTGTTTATAATTTTACCATTTGTAACTTAAAAGATACCAAAGATGTAAAATGTTATGTTTGGTATGAAGGAGAGTGACAAAGAGGAGTAAATGAAATTGGTACTTGTGTTTTCAAGTATCTACAAGAATTAGAACCAAAAGCTACTGCTTTGGGTAAATCTATTGATGTAGTATTTTATTCAGACAATTGCTGTGGCCAACAGAAAAATCAATTCATGATAGCAATGTATCGTTATGCAATTAAAAAATTAGGATTTATTAACAGCATTACTCATAAATTTTTAATCAAAGGACACACCCAGAATGAAGGAGATTCTGTTCATCGTACTTTGAAAGGAGGTCCAATATATACCCCAGATCAATACTTCACTCTAATTCGAACATAAAAAAAAACTGGACAGCCTTATCAGGTCATTGAGCTAACTCACGAAGACTTCTTTGACATAAAAAGTTTGGAATCAAACATAGCTTTTGGAAATCAAAGTGTGAAAATTGGAGAATTAGGCATAGTTAAATTGGAAAAGATGCATCCTAACAAAATGTTTAACAAAACTTCCTTTAGTGAAGATGATTTTTTAGAAATTGAAACTAAAAGGACAACAAGAAGAAGTAATGAAAATAATCAAGTTGGCCAGTTATTTTCATTATACAATTCTAAGTTACCAATAAATGAAAAAAAGAAAAAAGGATTACTTACTCTATTTGAAAAAAATCTAATACCTCGATACTATTCTACTTTTTATAATAATCTATAATTAAAACATTGTGATATTATTATTACTAAATTATATTTACCAAGTTATAAATTGTGATAATATTTAGTATAATCAAAAGGCTAATAACTAATATTACATTTTATTTTGTTTTTATAATAATATTATTATTAACTATAACAGATTGTTACTACATTTTTTATTTTTTTGTTATTCATCATTACCTAAGTACCTACTGTTAAGTTATATTTAAAGTTGTATAAACCTAAAGCATTTTAAATATAAATAAAGTTTCATAGTATTAAATAGGTACCTACTTTTGAAATTTATTTTTCTATTTTCCTTACCAAACAATGTTGTGTATATTTTCATGAAGAGTGGCACAAGTAAAAATTTTCTTTTATTTTTACGATTTTTAAATATGATAATAATAATTAAAACAGAAACAAAACTAATGTTTAATTGTATGTACAATATTAAAACAGTTTCTCAAAAATCCATACATTTTTTCCTAAAAATAAGACGAATAAATTAAAAAACCATTTTTTTAAATTTTATAAATGCTCTCCTGAAAAAATCATGTTTTTGAGTTGTGTCACTATTCTTGTGCATAGGCGATATAACTGTATCATAAAAGAACTTGGAGAGATCTCCGCCAGAGGGAGTGCTAGTAGTGCAGCTGAGCAGTATCTATAACATTGTGTCAAATACTCTAATAAACGTAAGTAAAGATATAATTGTTGTTTTAGTCTATTCGTGTAATAATTATTTACCATAATATTGGTGGTTATAATATGAAACCACTATGTAAATGTAGCAATAATAATTCAATATAATAACTGATTCTGTATTTTATCGCATTTACTTCTTGTAGTGCAATGATTTAAATTTTTATATTATATTTTCACAGAAATATACGAGTTTCTGATTAAATTTTTTTTTGTATGGTTGTGTAGGTAATATTTATATAATATTAATATGGATGATGATGAAGTAAAAAGAATTAATGAGCTATTAAATGAGTTGGAAGAAATTTCGAGTGACGGAGAATCAATAATATCTGACGAATCTGATGGCGACGATTTTGAGTTTGATCCTACACATTTACCAAACGACGAAATTTCTATAAATTCTAATAATATTTTTGAGGCTTTAGATATAAACTCTTTACCTATACTATTTGATGATGATTTTATTTTAAATTTTGAAAATGATGAGACTGATAATGTGATTGAGATTAGTAATAAAACAATAGATGTAGATAATTATGATATGACCGACGATGAAGAAACTTTGACTGCTAGGATTCACAGAGATGGGTTGATTTGGAACAATGAATTTAGGCATTATTAAAGAGATGATTTATTTGTTGAAGCAACCGGGCCAACTGAAGACATAATTGAAAAGTTATTAGATCCAATTAGTGCGTTTCAACAAATATTTCCTGATACATTAATCAATCATTTAGTATACCAAACAAATTTATATGTAATGCAAACTAATGGAATTAACACAAAACCAGCATTCTTTAATGAGATGAAACAATTTTTGGGAATAAATAGACTTATGGGAATTAAAAAATTACCAAGCTATAGAGATTACTGGAGTTCTATATGCGAAATGAGAGATACATATATATCTTCAAAATGCCAGTGAATAGATTTGGATGGTATTTGTCAAAACTGCACTTGAATGATAATTCACTTATAAAATCCCGTAATGAAGCCGGTTTCGACAAGCTATTTAAAATAAGACCCATTCTAGAAATTCTAACGGTAACATTCAAATCTTGTTATAAACCTACGAGAATCCAATCAATTGATGAGTCGATGATAGCATTTAAAGGAAGATCGAGTATAAAGCAATATATGCCCAACAAACCAACAAAACGAGGCTATAAAGTATGGACAAGGGCTGATGCGTTTGACTATGTCTGTCAATTTGAAATTTACACCGGAAAAACTAATAACATAGAAAAAAATTTGGGTGCTCAAGTTGTCAATGACTTGGTGCGTGATTTGGTCGGAAAAAATTATATAGTGTATTTTGATAATTATTTCTCCTCTCCTAAATTGATGGCTAATTTATTAGAACATGGTGTATTAGCTTGCGGCACAACAAGACAACACAGAATTGATTTTCCAAAAAACTTTTCTGATGATAAAAAATTATCAAGAGGTCAATATGAGTGGCAAGCAACAGTTACGGGAATTGTCGCCATGAAATGGAAAGACAACAAAGGTATTAATTTTTTGTCGAACTTTCATGATCCCACTCAGGAAAGTCATGTAAATAGAAAACAAAAAGACGGAAGTAGTCAAATCATAATTTGTCCTCAACTTGTAAAAGACTACAATGCCCACATGGGGTATGTTGATAAGGCTGATATGGTCATACAGGGCTGTGAATTTAATGCACCAAAAAACTATTAAATATGCACTAAAAAATGTCAAAATATGCACTAAAAAATATCAAAATAAGCACTAAAAATATCAAAACATGCATAAAAATATGCTATTAAAATTTCGTAAAATATGTACTAATTTTTCAAAAATATACAAAAAACAACAACAATTATTTTTTTAAATACTAAATATAATTGTTAAAAATTTATGGGTATTACATGTTTATATAAACTTAAATTAATTGTGATCTTTATCATCGTCATTTACGGCATCTATATAAAAAAAATAAATATAAATTTAATATTTATTATTTTACCTCTAAAGTAATTATTGCATTGTACGATTAATGATTTTTTGAGATTTTCAAACTTGAAAGACCTCCTGTTTGGTGCCAATATATTCTTATATAAAGAAAACGATCGTTCTACATCTGCGGATGTTATTGGTGCAAACTTAAAATAGGTACGCCATGTCGCTACTGGTTAAATCTTCTGGTATATCCAAATCACCTACATTCTCTTCTTCGCCAGTTAATATTTTTGAAATATTACAAACAATTTGAAATCCTTTGTTTTTGTTGAGAACTGTTTGTAATGTTTTATTAATATCAATTCCAGCGGTACCTGTTAATTGACTAAACTTTGATGAAATATCTTTTATGATTGCAATACCTTCAGATAAGGTTATACCTTATTTTTGTAGACGCGTTATAGCTATGGGAAGACATGCAAAATTCGAATGTATAAAAGTCAAGTTTCCTTTCATTTGAGGAATTTTAAAATATTTTTGAGCATTTTTTATGGAAAGCGCATCATTCTCATCAAAACTTTCAATTATGTTTTTTACAGTTTGAAAGTTTTCACTATAATATAATACGGCAGAAATCCGCGTACCCCAACGTGTCAGAATAGGTTCAGGAGGTAGTGATATATTTGGTGCATCAGTATGAAATTTTTGAACACGATAAGGCGCCTTTTTGAATACTCGTTTAACATTTGCTACCAGTTTATCAACTTTTGGAAATTGAATACGTATTTGTTCAGCGACTCTATGTAATCCATGGGAAGTACAAGTTACGTGAACCATTTTTGGATACAACACTTTTAATGTATCACCAGCCTTTACCATATAAGGCGCAGCATCATTTAAAAACGGCAATACATCGTTTCGTCTTATTCCGTCAGGCCATAATAAATAAAGTGAATTTTCAAATAGGGAACATATTGTACTGTGATTTGTTTTCTGTAATTGTTCGAGGTTAAATAAAAAAATTTCACCTGGACGATCGAGGAGTAATGTACCGATAATAACTGATGCAATAAAGTGGCCCTCGGCATCTGTTGTCTCATCTATTGAGACCCAAATTTTCTTTCCCGCTACTTTTTGTCTTATTTCGTTTAAAACTTCCTGGTAACAATGGTCAACATTAACTTTGCGTAATGTTGTTTGATCTGGAATATTTTGTCCCGTATATTTTAACAAAAATTGTTTGAAATATGTATTACTTAATTTATTTAACGGGATGTTAGCACTAAGCATGGCTTTACATAAATCATTATTAAATGACGATTTAGATGACGAATCTTTTGAGCTAAGTTGCTGAGTTTTTTTTTTGTTTTCTGTACGATTAACTCCTCTTTGGTGTTTTTCAGTGGCTATGTGTTGTGTTACAGAAAAACGTTGATCACTCGCAATTTTAATATTGCATACTGTACAAAATAAAAATTTACTGTCTGTTGTAAATATATTTCCAAATTCAGAAACGTAGTTTCTTAGACGGGTTGCAACCGATATTTTTTCTTTTGGCATTTTAAAATATACAGTACAACCAGAAATATAAATAAGGAGCTAGTAGGTACTGATTAGGCGCAATAAAATAATAAAATAAACAAAACAAAACTATAACACTCGACTTACGAACACACGCACATCACGGATCGGCGATCGCATCGAACTAATAGAAATAGGTATTATTTCTTACAATTGTTGTCCATCAGGCATCAAGTGCAAGTTAATATAGGTAAATATTATTTTCTATTTATTTATATTTATAGACCACAACAATACAATAATAATACTGGTCTTGGACAATATTCGGCAAAATAAGAAAACAACTATTTATACCCGAATTTACGTGTAGTCAACCCAACTAAAAATAGAATAAAATGTTCAGAAATAATAAAATTTCTATAAAAAATAGTTAGATTATAAATACATTTTATATTATATATTTTATATTTTAGACCAAATTGACCGAAAAAGTATAAATATTAAGAAAAAAGCATTAATACGAAAAAAGTATAAAAACATGCATTTATATGCCCTAACTAGTTAAATATGCAAAAATATGCACTATAAGATTTCGTATTTTAATTATAAGTAACACAATTCAAATTTTGGCCGAATCCATTTTCTTTTATGATGTAGCAAAAAAAACATGCAAATGCATTAAATTCACAGCCCTGCAGTGATGACCTTGTACAAAATTGATCGTAAAAGCAAAAGATGGTATATGAGGATTTTTTTTCATTTTCTCTATCTCGCTGTACATAATGCATTTATATTATTCACTGTAAGTTCAAAAAATAAAAGAAAAACCATTTCACTCAAAGATTTTCGTTTAGCTGTGGCCACTGCATTGATTGGTAATACAAAGCCTTCACCACGCGGAGTTAAAAAACCATTAAAATTTAAAAATAATTATAAGCCCAAAGTATTATACGAAAAACGTTTCAATGCCGCTGAACATATGCCTATAAGAAGTGGATCTAGAAGATGTGCTTATTGCAGTTCTAAATCCGAACCTCATCGCAGTAAATCCAATAATTGTTTTAAAGAATATCGTACTAAGTAAAATTGTTATTTGTAAAAACTATGTACTTTTAAAGGTATCTAATTATTACAAAATTTTTAATAAAAAAAAATTGTGTAAGCCCATAGTGGTTTTTACGGGTAACCACCTTAAAAGTTGAACTTTCAAAAGTAAATTTTTTTTTTTTATTATTTTTTTTTTATTTCTATATATAATAAAGAATCAAGTTTCAATTGAATTACTTTGGATTATAATTTCTTATAATTACGTGCTTCAAAGGGTTAAACCAGATTCACTTTGAATCTAAAAAAAAGAACTTTTATAAATATAAATATAAATATTATACATTAATATTGTTACTAACCTTACCCAGATAGCATTTTCTTAATGATAATATCCAATTAATATCATATCTTCATCACAAAAATAATAATATCAAAAAAATATTAATAAAATTTCAAATAGTTATTTTGTATGATAATATTATGAAAATATTAATAATATGACATCATTAACGAGATGATAAATTGATTATCTAAATTAATTATTATTATGTTGTTAAAAACGAATTGTTTAAAATATATTTTGAATATTATAATATTATGACATTATAACAGAAGTAATAATATTATAGTCTGAAAATGTGTTTAATATATTATCAAAACCGAAATATCTAAATTATATTTTAAAATTATTAATATTATGATACCATAATTGAAATATTAAACTACAATTCTTAAAATATTATTATTTTGCTATAAAAAACAAAATGTCTAAATCATATTTTGAATTTATTTATATTATTATGATGGTATAATTAATTATTGAAATAATAAAATACTATTCTGAACATAATATGATTTTTATGTTATTATAAAACTGAAATAATTATAAAATATGTACTTAAATTACATATATATTATGTGTAGGTATTGAATTGTAAATTATTGAGAAAACAAAAACTGTTTTACACCTTTTTAATTGTAATTGCCCACTGTGTTTAACTGACTGTATATAATAGTGATCCCTCACTAACGTTTATAAAATGAGTTGTACAACAAACTATTGGTGTCGCACTGTCGCAGTGTAGTCGAGCAGAGCACGTAGATCATCATCCTGTATGTCCTGGATGAAGGTCGAAGGTGATATTAAATTACGCAGTAAAGAGACAGTGTATAGAAGAAATATAACTAATATAAGTATGGTTTTATTAACTGATTAAAAATATAAATTTGTTGACAAAACGATAAGTATCTACCCGAGAAATTAGTTACTAGGTATTTAAAAGGATTGGGAAGATTGGGTGTGACTTCGATCTGGCGGTGATGTTAATGTAAGGACCAGGTGTCCAGCTATAGATTAAAACGTACAGTTTGGGATGGTAGACTAAATTATAATTATAAATTGTAGTACGGGAGAGTCTTGTATTTATATAAAACCTTCCCTAGCTATCTACACGGTATTACAGACTAAGAGGTGGATATTATTATTCACACTTAGGCACAGCGCACCGACGTCTGTGCTGTTAAAAGTGGAATCGGCGTAGTCTATTGTCCGAATTATATAATATAATATTATGCTATCTGGTCCACCGTGTGATACCTATATTATAGTTGTAATAATTATGATATTTCTTATTACATTCAAGAAAAGGGACTCTGACGGTTTACCATGCAGGCATATTGTTTATGCTATTGTAGCATAGAACATGTTCTATGATTATAGTATTATCATATATTTATATTCTGTGCTATATATTAATTGTACTCTGTGATTGACTATTGTATAATATTATACTATACCAGTATACAGTATACACCTTTTAATAAAATATTATAGCGTAATAATTATTAAATCAATAATTATTAGTAAGTTGTGATCGTCGAACGTTTTCGCTGATGACCTTGGCAAATGGCAATTGACAGTCATATAGACTATACACTATTATAGACAGCGTAGTGCGTACCTATTATATTATAATCATCGCATTATAGATATTATAGGTACCTATTTTGTTTTCGTATAATATGGTCTGTTCCCGCGCGACAACGGACTACAATAGAATTGACTGGAAACGATAGTTCTATCTTCGTCCGTGCGTGGTACTGAGAGCGACAAACGATTATCATTTATCAGTAGTGCAGTGTGTTTATTTTATTCACTTTTCTATTTTTAGTTAAGGATATTAAATTTTGTGGGAAAATTGAACGGAGCGCGGCGGTCGCGATAAACATACTGGTATTGGCGGTACGTATATTATTATTATTTTTATGATTTGACATTTCGACATAACGTCATAACCTATATTGTAGTGTGACTGTGTATTGTGTAAGTCTTGAGTTTTGTTATATTGTCTATTAAATTTGTCTCCAGCTTGAGTGAAGAGTTCTACGCGTGCACTGTTGGCACTTGGCAGTCTGTTACAGTTGAAAACTCAGAAATTTATAAATTGTAAGTATCCGATTTAAATTTCTACACACATATACCTATGTGTTTCTAATGCACAGTAGGTACCAGTTACATTTATACAATTTTTACAATTGCAGGTATCTCCACGCCTTTTTATACAATATCAAGAATTTATACCTTTGTGACATTATTAATTTATTAGTATGATATTAATGTTGTTGTCTATGATTGACGATTGTGCCATATAGTTAGTTAATGATCTAACATCTATCATCTTGGGTGCACTGTTGGCACTAGGCAGTCTGTTACAGTTAAAAACTCAGAAATTTATAAATTGTAAGTATCCGTTTTAAATTTCTACACACATATACCTATGTGTTTCTAATGCGCAGTAGGTACCAGTTACATTTATCCAATTTTTACTGTTGCAGGTATCTCCACGCCTTTTTATATACTGTCAAGAGTTTATACCTTTGTGGCATTATTAATTTATAAGTCTGATATTAGTGTTGTTGTCTATGATTGTGGCATATAGTTGGTTAATGATCTAACATCTTGCGTGCACTGTTGGCACTTGGCAGTCTGTTACGGTTGAAAACTCAGAAATTTATAAACTGTAAGTATCCGACTTACATTTCTACACACATATACAGGGACGGCCTGGCCCACCGGGACACCGGGAGGTTGCCGGTGGCCTGACCTATTGGGATTTATTATTGGCCTGACGGCTCAACGGCTGAATTACATTATTTTTAATTTTTTTTGTACTATTATATATTATTGTTAATATTTGTAAACTATACTACAATAGAAAAATCCCGATTCGAACACCATAAATTTTGAATATTTAATAACTAATTACAAATAAGTATTAACTAGAATTGCCCATTTAACATGAATATTTTATTTCGGGATGCATAAACGATAAACGCATGATAATATTGTATATTGTGTTTCGTTGGAGGGACTTCCCGCTCACGCACACGATGACACGAATGCATGCTGGTCCAGGATGCGCGGGGTTGTATTCATAGCTCATACACCATCCATCTACTCTATTTATAGTCCAATCCAACTATATTGATAACCGATAGCAATTATTACATTATTATAATATTATGAGACTCGTTTACACATCAGCTATTTCCCAACATTATTCATTTTGCTTAAACGGTCTTTATAGTCTTATGGATACATTTGTGTTTTGAGCTCTTCATCATGAATAGACTCCGCAATAGACTGTAATAGGAACTAGGAAACGTGCGTTACATTAGTGCAATATAATACATTACCTAGTACCTACTTATTTGATAAAAATATTAAAAATTTACGTTTACAAATAACAAATTACGTTGTTATATAATATTATATTATACAATACCTTTTGTATAAACGTTTTTATTTAATATGAAACCTGTAAAAAGAAAAGGAGGAGCTGCTCGAGAAAAAGAAAAAAAGGAAAAAACAGTTATTGGAAGTCGGGAAAAAATGTGCGAAATTAAATTAATTTTTTTCAATGAATACTACAGGTAGGTATCTATTTGTTTAACTATTAAATTTTAAAAGTACTCTAGTTTGTAATCTAGTCATCTAAATAGTTATGTAATAATTAGTTAACTGTTTGGGATTAGTTAACTAAATAAATAGTGTATAGCCAAGTTCTCAAGTAGGTGGACGGTGGTGTGTAGATCATTTTTTAAATAGGAGACAGGTGTCAAAGCAAAATTTAATGATCTAGTATATGAACCTAGTACTGTACCTAGAACTTAGAAGTACCTACATAAGTACTTTTATATTTATTTGTTTATCTTTATATTTATGTATCATAGATGGCCAACGATTGGATGATGTAGAAAGTGTTAACAATGATTTACTCAACCTAGATCAAATTGAGCCAAGTATTTTAGAAAAAAATGAAAGAGAAATTGAAGAAATAAATGAAAATGGTAATTATTAATTAATTCAAACATTTGTATTTGTTAAATTTTGACTGAAAGCAAACAATTTTATGTTGAATACTCTAATTATCACTATAATTTAGTAGAATTTATTTTAGTTGATTATTAAAACTGAATTATAAACTAAAATAAAATAGTACTATCTATATTTTATAATAGTAGGTATATGTTCTTACAATCTTACCTTAGTGCTTAGAACCTACAATATTGCAATATTGTTTAATATTATGATAATGTAGGTAGGTATTAAGAGCTTTTATATCATTTTTTTTATCTTTGTACCAATTTTGCCTATGTATCATAGATGGCCAACACTTGGATGATGCAGAAAGTGTTAACATTGATTTACTCAACCGAAATCAAATTGAGCCAAGTATTTTAGAAAAAATGAAAGAGAAATTGAAGAAATAAACGAAAATGGTAATTATTAATTAATTCAAACATTTGTATTTGTTAAATTTTGACTGAAAGCAAACAATTTTATGTTGAATACTCCAATTGTCACTATAATTTAGTAGAATTTATTTTAGTTGATTATTAAAATTGAATTATAAACTAAAATAAAATAGTACTATCTATATTTTATAATAGTATATGTTCTTACAATCTTACCTTAGTGCTTACAACCTACAATATTGCAATATTGTTTAATATTATGATAATGTAGGTAGGTATTAAGAGCTTTTATATTATTTCTTTTATCTTTGTACCAATTTTACCTATGTATCATAGATGGCCAACACTTGGATGATGCAGAAAGTGTTAACATTGATTTACTCAACCGAAATCAAATTGAGCCAAGTATTTTAGAAAAAAATGAAAGAGAAATTGAAGAAATAAACGAAAATGGTAATTATTAATTAATTCAAACATTTTCGGTAAATATCAAAATACAACGGATTCAATGTATCCATGCCTCATTGTAGCATTTTCTAAAATAATTAATAACCAAAAATTCAATCCTGATGTCCGATTAAAGGCAAATAATTTGTTAAATTCACTTTTAAAGTATGATACCATCTTGACAGCACATATTTTTTCTAGAATTTTTAGTATAACTGGCCCACTGTCAAAATATCTCCAAACTAGTGGCATAGATTTACTCAAATGCCAACAGTTAGTAAAGGCAGCATTAAAACAATTAGAAACATTTAGGCGTGGAATGGAAGACATTAAAAAAACAAGTAATGAATTTATTGAGTGGGCAAACAATAAAATAGACCAAATTATGGACGATGAAGAAAATATGCTATGTATAAAAGAGCAATTTGAAGTAACACGTTTTAGGAAAAAAAAAAAAATGCCTGGTGAGAATTTGAATGATGATCCCATAAAAGATGCTGAAAAAAAATTTACAGTTGAAGTACATAACTATGTAATGGATACAGTTATTGAAAGTATGAAATCAAGATTTACTAATAATAGTGAATTGCTGACAGACTTGGCTCTTTTGTCACCTATACAATTTTTAGCACAAAAGAAAAAATTACCACATCAAGCTTTTAAGACTTTATCAAAAAAAATATTGAAATTCACCAACTATAAAACTGAAGATGAAGTTTATAATCAAATTCACGAAGAATTAATAAGTTTTTCGAATAACTGGGAATTTTTAAAAATGTCGATTGCAGATGAGTATGAAATATTAAATTGGGAACTTGAAAATGACGAGGATGATTTGGAAGGTGTCTCTGATGAAATAAGTCAAGTTATGTGTAATAGTTGTAGAAACTATACACTGTGTTGTTACAAGTTACTGATAAAATACAATTTATATAGTAACGCTTATCAAGTATTAACAGTTGCTTATAAGTATTTATTGTGTCTGCCCGTTACCCAAGTTGCTTGTGAACGATCTTTCTCTACCTTAAAATATATAAAAAATCGGTTAAGAAGTAAACTTAGTAATGAAAATACTGAAGCGTTTATGTTAATGTCGGTTGAAAAAGAAATGTTGGTAAATATTGATAATGATCAAATAATTGATTTACTGTCAAAAAAAAGTAATCTTCTTTCATCATGTCTTTAAAATTTGTATTAACTTATTATTTATGTTCAAAACATAAAATTAATTATAAAAGCTTAATTACTTTATATTATTTTTGGTTTGTTTATTAGGTTTAGGCGTATAATATATTTATAAATTATGATTTGTTATAGAAAATTCAAGCATAGTACCTATTGCTTATTTATATATTATAATTATGTTAAATAAATGGTAAAATAAACTTTTTTTTCAATTGCTTAAAGAGAATATGTACATATAGGCGTAACTATATAGGCCTTTAGGCTTAGAAATTGAATTGAGATAAACAGTCACAAAATATTGATACTGATTAACCTGATTAAAGGTCCATTTATTATTTTTATGTCCTCTTACATATTATATTATAAGCTTAAGTCTAAAAGGTTAGGTAAATAAATAATTATAAAATTAATTTGTAGTGTTGGTGAGGGGGGGGGGGGGTAAAACCTCATATAACTTTGCCCTCCCCACGTCCCCCCTTATATTAACGCCTATATGCCGTAAACATTGAAATGTGGCCTGGTGTAATACATTTTCCCGGCCTGAATTTTTCTCCCAGGCCGTCCCTGTATCACACTGTAGACCTGTAGACTATTCAGATAAGATAGTATTTGGGGAAAAACCAAAATAATGTTATAATCTTAAATGGTCGAAGGTTATAAAATTACTTATAAGTTACATGTAATAATTTTTATAATACAATCGGCAACGTCGCAAATTAGGTTTGTGCGGAATCGTGTGAATGAAAAGGTATATGCGGAATCGTGAATCTCCGTTCAAGATATTGTGGAATGCTTCTCTTGTGGACTTGTATTACATGACTGGAAGAAGGATGACATTCCATGGAGAGAACACTCGAGACATAATTCTAAATGTATTTATGTATTATTATCGAAAGGTAACCACTTTGTAGAACACATAATAACCAAATGTGGAAGAACTAAATGTAATTGTGAAACTAAATTTAGCTCAACTGCTTAAACGTATGAACGATATTAAAATTAAATTTCGTTTAATATTGAATAAATTATTGAATTTCATTAAAACAGTTTAAATGTGTTATTATTAAATTCTATATCTTGTAAATACGTGACCTAATGGATAAGATGTGAAGTTTTTAATTCAATATATAAGGTTCAAATCTAGGTAACAGATGTTTGCTTAATTTAATTTACAGGTATTTTAATAGATATATAATTAATAATAAGGTCCCCCCTCCACACTTATCAATTAGGTCACGTATTTACTTTTTTGAAATTGTATATAACTTTTTTAGTATAAAACGTTGTTGCATGAATAAAATATAATCAGTATACTACTAACACTCTAATAATCATAATATAGTTTTTTAATACAATAATAACCAGAACGAACAAAATATATCAGTAAGTAGGTATTATAAGCTCGCTAGAATATGATTTCACCGGTTGTCTCGAGGTCAGAATTTGAAATTCGTCAATATGGAAAGAAAAGTGTAACAGTAGGTTTGTTAGTTAACAAAAAGATTTCGATTGTTGTAATATTGAAATGTAAAATTACTAAAAAGAGTTTGAACCTTGATCTAGACCAATGGCTTTCATTAATGTCCCAGACAGCAAATTAAAATTGTTATAAGGTTATAGTAAAGTTTTTTATTTAATATCAATATTCTGTTAAAATGCCATACTCTGTAAAATAATATTATTCACACTTTCTATGAATGTTTAATCTTCGTTTTTTGGCCAACTTTATAACTTGAATAGAATATTATTTATCTAATAAAAATATTTTCAGAACTTTATATTAAGATTATTTTAAAGATTGAATAATATACTTCTAAATTATACCAATTTTATCAAACATTATGAAAATGATTCTAATAAGTTAATTATAACCTTTTGGTAAAATTATAAAATATTATAATTTTAGTACCTACTACCATAATAATAATATATAGTTGTTTTCCATAGTTTATATAAAATTATATGCCTTTATATACAACTCAGTATTAAATAATAATTATATCGAATATGATTTAAAATAAAAGACAATTAAAAATGTATAACTATGTATACAAACTTTAACATTAATATCATAAAATTCCTTTTTATATTTTTTTAACAATCAATAAAATAGCATAAATAATAAAAGGAAAGATGATATTGTTATAGGCAATAATTATAATAATATTATAATTATTTACAATTCTTAAAGAAATTATGGTAGTAATATATATGCTAATATAATTATATAGATAGCAAATTTGTTTTTCCATCATATATATATTATATTGGAAATGTTAATGCTTTAAAATGGTATACTACCTATATTATTGTTATGTAACTATATATAATATATATATTACTGAGATTTTAATACACAAATAAGAACTATATAGCATATCAAATTTTAAAGTATTATATTTAGAAAAACAAAACAGCATTAGCTGGAACTATATATATGAATACAAAATTAATACTTATGTAGTATATTAAAAAAATCTTTATATATTAGTATATAAATACTAATTATTATTATAAAGTAAATATATTACTTGTTAAAACAAAACTTCCTTAAGATTATATAGGTATATATTATACAATGAAACGCATATTTAAATAGCTAGTAGAAAAACTTTTACTTTACAACTGTTAATTTATACAAATCAAAATAAAAATGATAGAGTTTTAAATTTTAAAACATCAAATACTTGAACTACTTATAATATTTAAAAATTTTTATCTTTAATACGAAATTTAGCATGAGAGAGCCATGTGGATATTAGTAAATCAAGATATTTATAGCTAGTAGAAAAACTTTTACTTTATAACCGTTAATTTATACATATCAAAATAAAAATCATAGAGTTTATAATACATCGCAATTACTTGAACAACTTATAATTTTTCAATATTTTTATCTTTAATACGAAATTTAGCATGAGAGAGCCATGTAGATATTGGTAAATCAATTTCTTTGTCAAGAGTAGAGCTGAATTTTGGTTGAACTCTAATGACATCTGAAAAATTATTATTATTATTATAGAATTGTTATGTATTTAGTATTGTAATAAATTTATATTAACCTAGAATAAGACGGTAGACCAAGAAATCAGAAAATCTTTTCTTCTTCTTAAACCCCAGTAGAGAATAATTTTGTAGCAATTCATCAGAAAACATTCTTGACATCAACCGACGTACACTATCGCCAACACTTTTGATTCCAACAAATAAAGACAATTTAGCCATCTATAGAAAAAAATCATAAAACAAAATATAATCATCTATCATATCATAAATTATACATGGTGTCAAAAACCAATCATACCACATTCAATTTAAAATCATTGTTTGATTTTAACTTTTCATCAAATATGTTTAATTGATCGTCTGTGTTTATGGGAAACATTTCACTTATATCCAGCGACTGTTGAATGTTATTTGACAAATTCAAAGAAGTTGAATGCCCAACATTTTTATAAAATGCTTCAGATGATATATGATTTGCATGGATAGTAGAACTCATATTACTAATTTCAAACTTAAGTTTAGATAGCGAACTTACAACAAAGGCTTGAAATTCTAAAATATGACAAACAATATTTTTATTGACATAAAACAAGATTAATAATAATAGGGTAAATAAATTATAGCAAATAATAGTTTTAAATTACGTGTATTGTAATATTAAACATATTATAGTTCAAAAAATTATCTATGTGTGTTGTAAATTTGATAAGTTAACTTACCAGCAACAGACATCTGCAAAGGTTTTTTATTTGTATTCAACTCCATTGAAGAATGCATGGAAAATTTACCTTGAAACCATAAAACAAAATTAAATATTTTAAAAGAAGATAAAAAAGCAAGGAACTTATTAAATATTTATTACTTTAATAGGTATTACAGATATTATAATCAACTATATATATATATATTTCAATATACAACTATAAACTATATAGGTACAATATTACTTAATATTATAACTATGTCATATATAGTGAATCTATGAATTATTTTATTTCCTCACTTGACTCATGTTCAAAGTTCAAAGATCTTTTAGCCGCTGATTTATTGGCATTTTTATAAAACCGTGGTTCTGAAATAGATTTTACATTTTCAACTCTAAATTTTCCAATGGGAGACTGAATATAGGAAACTGCAGATGTGTCATAAACTGTATCTAAATAGTTAAAGCATCAAAATATAAATACTAACAAAGAAAACACAACTATCATTTTTATCATTACTTGACATAATAGTTTCATTGCTCATAGGCATCATTGGTCGCACACTCAAGTTGTTTTCTTTAAAATTAATGGCACTTGCAGCAGAGTCTAAATTATCATCAATATTTTCAACCATTATTTTCCCTATTGGAGACTGAACATAAAAAGTAGACTTATTAAAATCAACTGACGTGGTTGCTTCTAAACATGGACTTTTTTGGACTAATTCATCACCTACAAGAAGAAAAAACCATACATTGATAATCAATAAATGTAAAAATATTAACCTTAATTATATCAATCATTATATTAATTTATTATTCTAATAGTTTTTTGAAATAATAATGAGTGTAGTTATTTGATTAACAAATCAAATGGTATTTTAACAACTATAATAATTAATAAACAAATGATTTGGAAATCGCAAATTTAGATATCAAAATATGGCCTATGCATTGCATTCATAGTTATTATAATAAAATATTTTTATGACTAGATAATAGGTAGAAATTTTTTTTTATTAACTTACAGTTTTCTTTAACATGGGGGATTAACACATACTCCGGATCTTTTTCAGAATCATATGTTTCTTCATCAGCTGATTCTCCGCTTGTGTTATTTGATACAAGCATCTTAAATTTTTTATTTAAGCCTATTAATAAGTTGAGAAAAATATTTAATCATATCATTTCTCATTATTGTATAAGAACCTGTAGTTTTCAACTTTGGAGGACTTGCAATTCTCTTGAATTGATAATTTTTGTTTTTAGATACACAATTTTCCTCACTTTGGTAATATTCAATTCTTCAGTGTTTGATAAGTCAGATAAATATTGAGCTAATTTACATTTAGCACGGGCTGATTCCAAACTACCTGTGAACATTAATTCAAAATAACAATTGGGTATATTATACTGATTAAAGACCTTGTTAAAGATTAAATTAGATAATTTCTAAATCAGTAAAACAATGAATAGGATGACTTATAATACTTACTATAGGCATTTCCAAGTTTTCGTGCAGGCAACCATGAAAATTCTAGCTGATTAGGAATAACTCTTTTTTCAATGTATCTTTTAGAATGTTTTCTATCATTTGGCCAGGCACATGTTTTTTTCTTAAGCCACGTGTCTGGGACTGCTTCCACAGATTCATCATCAAAAAAATGAACTACAAACCACATCATGGTTTTTTGTACTTATTATAATTAATTTTGCAAAAATGAAATAAAAACTAGAAAAATAACAAAATTGTGTTAGACTCCTAAATAATGTTTGTTTGTCATAATATAATAAAAAATTAAGAATACCTAGGTATTATATATATATACATTCTAATTCTACATACTAATTTATTTTATTCAATATACTATTATTATTATAAAACAAAAATATTGACAAAATCAACAAAAATATTCTATAGGACTCTTTAGATCGTTGCTAATTAAATTTAAAAAAATAATAAAAATATGTCAACTTCTTACATAATAACATATTTATCAAATAATAACTTTGCTTATAATTAGTAATTGGTTTTTGATTTAGTATGAATAACTGGTAAAGCAATCGAAGAATTACAGTAGTTCAATAACATTATTTTGCAGTCGATATCTGAACTATCTAAAAAAGTAAAATTTCTAGAGAGGTTCTTAACTATGTTAATATTAAACACAGATGACTCTACTGGTTTTCTGTAAAATGTATGTTTTTCTTTAAAGATTTTACCAATTATTACAACACTGTCATCATGGGTATTTGCAAAATTAAAACATTTAAAAACATCATTGCTTTTGGTCAAAATATAACAATCAGAATTATTTGAAACATTTAGTTTTATTTTATTGGTTGTACATTTTTTGAACTGGGATCCACAAATATTTTCAAGTAATGGTCCACATTTATGAGGTAGAGATAATTTATATTTGGGTGTGGGACATTGTAATGATGTTGGTTGTTGCTTATCATACATTTCTGTATATCTATTAATAATTTGTTCAAGGGGTTTTTCGTGCTTGCGTATTTTTGATTTTAAATTTTTCATGTAATTTTCGAATACAAAGGCAGAACATTCATCAAGTGGTCCATAATAGTCATAATAATCATCACATATATGAAGTAATGCATGGACATTATAAGAACAATGTTTGCTTCCATAAATTTGTTCAAATGTCTTGACAAAGTATTCTAATAACCCTCTAGCATAATTTAATAAATTCTGATGATTAGGACTAAGTAAAATTAACATGGCAACATGTAAAGACATAAAATTAGTATATGCATCTGAAGAAATGATATCTTTTAGTACAATTGGTCCAACATATAAAATAAATAATCTCAATTCTGTTGCCTTCCATCGACTAACTTCTTGTACTAAACGAGTTTTTCTAACAAAATCTGAAGGAATGCAGGACTGAATAGCTAGCAGTGCAGTAGATAATGCATTTATACTGCGGCCTGGTAAGCGAACACTTAACGGTCCTTTGAACAACCATAACTGAATAAGTTTTTTGACTATACCTAAATTAACAAGGTGCATATAATCTAACGGAAAACTGCGGATCAAATCAATGCCAGGTAATTCAGTGAGTTTAGAAGTTGTATTTCCAACATGATGCTCTTCATTTGTCATATTTACATACATATCATGAGTTCTTTCTGCTGATTTGTTGTTGCAGTATGGAAAGCAAACTCTAGACTCACAATTCTCTCCTTCGTAAAGACATCGTGTACAAGAAAAATACCCAGAATGTCCCTTAATTTTTAAAATATACGATCTGGCCGGAGCATCACAAACAAAAGCATGAATTAAAACTTTTTTATTATGACCATGCACATCAATGCCATCAGTCATAAGTTCTTTGGCTTCTACAATAAAATCTTCCAGAAAATCGTTACTGTCATTGGGTTTAGACTTTCCATAATATATTCCGACAGGAAAGACAGTTTTTTTAATTTCTGAACTAACTATGTATGCTAATATTGGCCACAGTTGATTATTACAACTCTTTGCTATGGGTAAACCATCTATACCAATAACAACTTTTATTTCAGTCATATTTTGAGAGGCAAATCGTTGAATTTGTTGAACCAATCCAAAATGATAATAATGACCCGGTTCAACAATACGGATTTGATTGTTATTTGATTTTGGTGTGTTTAAAAGAGTTCGGCTATCCAGAGGAAGATTTTTGGTGTGAATAACTTCATGTTCCTTCATTAATTTAAGTAACTTATTCAATGTAATTTGAGGAACATTACACTCCAACGCCCAAAGACCTAAACTATTTTTGAAACAATCTTCTTTATTAGCAGCGTTTTCATGAATGATTTTTGTATTGGAAGTTGAAAGAAAACTTTCAATATTTTCAGACAGGCCATCAGAAGAAACTGAGAAAAATGATTGTCCAATATTTTCGTTGAATAAAGTTGGACTACGGGAAGAATTTTCAGCGTTAGTATCTAGAACAGGATCATTTTGATGAGCTTCAGCTATTGACTGCTGAGTATAAGTTGATTATGAAGGTATTTGTGTTATATCATCATTAAATACAGGGCTTTCCTCAGTAACATCATTACAGATCTCATTTGAATAAATGTTTTGAATTA